>JAWKAU010000646.1:0-47000 GCA_033398695.1 Orobanche coerulescens
AATGTGAAAGGTACCTGTCGCCACAGTAGCTGCTGGGTCATCGGCTCTCCGCATCTCGTAGACACGCGGGTGGGCTGAGCCGACACTGGAAGCTCCCCCCTTAGCGGGCTGACCCCGACCTCTCCCTCGACTAGCACTTGGCGGAGATTGAGAAGCAAACGATCCTTGATTCACACTCGGTTCCCTAGGCGCTGGAATGGAAGCCCGGGCACCAACGATTCTCTCCCTCTCAGCACAGAAAGCCGCCTTGTGGCCTGACTGGCCACACTGATTACACGTCAGCAAAGGACTCGGACAATTACGACTGATGTGGCCTCGCTGGCCATAGTTAAAACACTTCACCTCTCGAGAAGGGGCACTGGCTGCCCTGCGGGGAAACCCAGTAGATCGAGCTGGGCCACCGCCAGCGGAAAAGTTAGCAGACTAGAATTTCTGCTGACCCCCACCTTTGTGGCCCGAAAAATTCCCGGCAGACTTCTGCTTCTTGCTCTCGCGGGCCGCCTCACTCGCCGTCACAGACATATCGTAAGCAAGGGCCCTACTCTGGTAATCCTTCAAGGTAGTACAGATGAGCCCCGACATATAGTCCCGAATCGACAACTTCATCCGTCTGGAAAAATGGAAAATTTTGTCACTCTCTTCGACAACTTGGGTCTTCACATAACCCAACTCCTTGTTAAAATCGGCAATAGCCTGAGATACGGGGATATCCCGTGGTTGAGCATCATAGAAAGCATGTACTCGAGCCTGTCTGACCGGCCACGGGCAATATTCGGTCTCCATCAATTCCTGAAACTCGGCCCACGAAGCAACATGGTCTTTGGGCCTAACGGCCTCCCACCAATCCGTAGCGTCCCCAGTGAGAAAGTACTGGGCAATAGGGACCTTACGGTCTTCGGGACAGTTGGAAGCAGTGAAGACTTTGGATATCTCCTTGATCCACCCTTCCCCGCCAATCGGGTCTGAAGCTCCAGCCCGGGAGGATGCATCTTGATGACATCTTGGAGCCAACGGTCCGCTCCACCCGATTAACATGGGCACGATCCGGGTTACGAACGCTGAGCTATTGCCGCCATTTGGTTCACCATTTGCCTGCGGCCGCAATACCAAGGTCGCGCGCTCTGAGAAGAAGCATGACTCGACGGTCGCCGATCGCCGGCTCCCGAAGACTGTGACGTGGCCGCCCCACCGGCTGCCCCACGTCCTCGGCCGCATCCACGACCACGTCCACGACCACGGCCTCTTCCAGCATCCATACTGGAGTTAAATAAGTAGCAAAAGCCATACGACGTTAAGTACAAGAAAAGAACAATCACGAATCGAGAATCAAAGGTACGATACAAGGATATAAGGAATAGAGGAAGGGAAACTTACGGGCACTTTGGTAATCAGGAATCATGGCAGCATGATGATGATGTGCAAAACAAAACACAACAAGACCCAATAAACCGACAAGCCTAGGTATCCATAAACCTAGTGCTCTGATACCATTTTCTGTAACACCCCCAAGATATTCGAGGTATATCACAGCGCCGTGAATCCCTATATGGGACCCACCAGGCTGAACAAGCATCATACTCATCGACTCCCAGAAACAATAGAATAACACCTCGTCATAAAGACGCCCAACAAAATAATCCACCCGGTTCAACCGGTCAAACATAACACCATAATCCGACACAAACATAATAAACAACAATACAATCCCGACGAGTAAGAATTCTTAAGTACTCGAGTACTTCTATTAGTTTAAAGACCACAAAAGGTAAAAAGATAGAAGGCAATAAGACACCACTCGTGCACAATCATCACTCACGGCCATCATCCGCGCATCTTGGTCCAGTAGCCGCTTCTCGATGAACTCCGACTGAAATTCATAAAACGAATTTCCCCAAAACGGGCCCCAAAGGGGTTAGCAATTACGTTAGTACAAGTAACCAAATGAACAACTTACATCTCGTACATATAGTAAATGCATGCAATCAAGAAAACATAGTTCCAAAGCACTCATTTCCGGAAATGCCAATATCAAATCACATTTGTAAAATGCACCACAATTAACCATGGACCCACCCCTCCGTGAACCCCTACCGAGACCCCGTCGGATCTAACCCGTAGTGGTTAAAAGCAAGCTCGCGGATCCACCCCTCCGTGGACCCCTACCGAGACCCTGTCGGGTCTAACCCATAGTGAGTATACACACACACACACACAATTCTCATGCAATACTACTACGTTAAGATTGTAAGTTCATAAGGGTACTTGCCTCGATTAATAGACGGTGACACGAACGGAAAGGGAGAGTCAAGCACAACCGCGAGGAAATCGGTGGAAATGAACCTAATGATTCGAATAACACAATCACAACCACTTCTAAACGATTACGGAAATAGAATACACCCGAAAACCCGCCTACGATTCATGTATATTCGTACAAAAACAACAACGAGGGCGGACCACAACCAAACCCTCTCGATAACGAAAGATACTACGAAATACACCATGAATCGTAGGGAAACGAGGAATACCAACAAGATTAATCATATTCATCATGAATTAACTAACAAAACGGAACGGATCGGACGAAAACGTGAAAACCCCCAAATCTTTCCCAAAATAGGGTTCTAGGAAATTTTACCTTGATTTGACGATGAACAACGAATGATTAGTGATAGGTTGATGATATGAAGCTTGAATATACTTCTACAATGGTGTTTGGGCGAAGATCGGGCGAAACCTAGCTCTCCAAGTCGTTCCCATCGCGAAGAGAAGTGAGAGAGGTGAGAAATGAGAAAAAACACGGTTGCTGCCAGTTTATATACTGGCCGGTGTTACGGCCGTAACATCCATAACATACGGCCGTAACATAGGGACATTACGGTCGTAACTCTCCTACCTTACGGCCGTAACTGTTCACAGGAATGAAACTGGGCAATCTGACGAAGCTGACATACGGCCGTATCAAGATGAGGTTACGGCCGTAACAATTCTCACTGTCGTAACTCTAGCGTGTTACGCCCGTAACCCCCCCACTGGACTCCAATGCAGAAAACGAACCCTTATACGGCCGTATAAGGGAAACTTACGGCCGTAACTCTCGAGCATTACGGCTGTAACACATACGGCTTACGGCCGTAACATAGCCTGTGACAGCAGGCAGAAAACCGAATCACTACTCGACGAGGAAATGATCGGGAAGTAACGAGACGTATATGCTACCAACTGATACACTTCCGACAGATTCAAGCCAACGACAAAAGATATAAAATGAAACATGATTCCGACTACTCGAGGGTTCGGAACAGACAGGGATGGAAACTACCCCGTAACCTAGGGAAATTACGAAACGGCCCAAACGTTCAAAATCCGCGATACGACGTCGGATTAACAAACCGAAACTCCCAACACGAACAACTCAGCAATACGAACTTGTGAACCCAAAAAAATTACGAAAGCGAACGAGTTCCACGAGAATCGAACGTCCATGCCATAATACATGACATAAAACGGAATAACATCAAAACATCACCAAGATCATCCCAGATGGAGAAACTCCAAGAATAACATAGATTCAAAATGTCGACATGGTTACAAGCGAGCTACCAAAAATAAAAATACACCAAAACGGGAATATCGGAAAAAGAAGAAAAATGCGGATATTACAAAAACCAAAGAATAAGGAGTCTTTATGAAATATGAAAACAAACATACTCTAGAAAAAATAGTTAAAATACCCATAATTGATAAAAAAAATTACAGTTGAAGATTAAAAATAATGCATTAATCAACATAAATATAATATATGTTGCTTTGTAATGCAGTAGTATTTGACACAACAACAACAACATTACCCCAATGCCTCAACGGCCCCCGCAAAAAGCGGGATAAGGAGAGATCGGATGTACGCAACCTTACCCATGTCTTAACACAGAGAGGTTGTTTCCGGATGATCTAAAATGAAAATTGGATCGAGAATTGCATGGAATGACTAGTACTTCATGAGAAAAAGAAGTGCAGTTAGTTTACTGCGTCATTTTGTTTTATTCCATTATAGTCCAAAACCAAAGAATAAGGAGTCTTTGGCTCCATTGGAAATAATAGAAAAGCAATAGTATTTGAGTATTATGCAATTATAAATATATAGAATGCATACAAAATTAAAAAATATAATTTTCTATATTACATTGGACCATGCACTTCACATGTAAAGGTAATGCATTTTACGTATAAGGTAATGCATTTTTTTTATGACGGGGAACCCGCAGCCGCTACTCTTCGAGTGCGCACTGAATAAACCTTCGGGCTGGACGTAATAGCCTGCAAATTACGCCAACCAGGTAAATCTTCGGGCTGGACGTAATAGCCTGCAAATTACGCCAACCATGTAAACCACACTAGGCAAACCCTTTGTCAGGCTCAACCAAGAAAGTGTTGGTAGGGGGAATCGAACTCGTGACCTTTCAGTCCCGCGCTAACTGTAACACCCCGAGATATTCGGAGTATATTACAGTGTCGTGGACCCCTACATGGGACCCACCAGGCTACAACAAGAAAACACCACTCGTCTAACCATCTCGGTTAGCGAGGACACATATTTAAATAATACATCATATAAAGATACGCCCGGAGCAACCGGCATAATAAACATCAACCGACAATGTAGCAATTTGAATTAATACAAAACGAAGTTCAAAATGAAAAGCCTAAGTACTCGCGAGAACAATCTATAAATTTATAAATGTGGGAAACAACCAAATCGAAGTAGACAAAAGAAATAAGAAGACCCAAATGCACATGTCAACGACCCTGGCCAACATCCTCATACTGTCCCAGCGCTCGCTCGTCCGGAAGAACATAACCTGAAATCCATAACAAGAATTCCCCCAAAACGGGTCCCCAAAGGGGTTAGCAATTACGCTAGTACAAGTAATCAAGGCAAACCATTCGCTTACACGTTTCATAGTACAATGCACCAATTCATTTCAAAACCAAAACCAGACATGTCTTTTTCGGAAACAAACAGTCAAACAATTTGCCTAGGACCGGGACGAAGCCACGAATCCCACCCGAGGCCTCTAAGGACCCTTCCGGGCTGGCCATATCATAAAACAAATCACGCACATGCATCGCCTAGGACAGGGACGAAGCCACAAATCCCACCCGAGGCCTCTAAGGACCCTCCCGGGCTGGCTAGCTAAACAAACTCATGAATCCAGGACTCAACCCTTTGGACTCCCTCCGTGATCCCGTCGGACCCTCCCGAGGTGAGTAATCACACACAATATACATTAGCATTTCACGTTAAGCATAAAGGTTTCCAAAAAAAATACTTGCCTTGAATAATTGATGACGCAACGAACGGAAAGGAAAGTCACTGACGAACGCTAGGAACCAATGAAACCCAACCTAACGATTCGAAGAATACGATCACAACCATTTCTAAACGAATACAGGAATGGAATACACCTGAAAACCAGTCTACGATTCATGTATATTCGTATATAAACAACAACGAGGGCGGACCACAACCAAACCCTCTCGATTCCGTAAAAACCACAAAATATACCATGAATACGTAGGAAAACTAATGATACTAACAAGATTAATCATATTCATCATGAATTAATCAACAAAATAGAACGAAACGGGCGAAAATCCAAAAACACCCAAATCGCCCAAAAGTAGGGTTCTAAGAGATTTACCTTGGATTGAGGATGAAAAACACAAGTAGGTGTTGTTAATCTACTCCAAAAACTCAAGGTAGGAGATGCCTGAAATAATCGGAGGAAGAGATCGCCCGAAAATCGCCTGGAGAAGCTCTACGTCGCGGGGAGGAGAAGAAATGAAAATAATACGTTCATCTGGGTCGACTCCCTGGTTTATATATATAACACCCCCGATATATTCAGGAATATTACAGTGCCGTAAATCCTTTACATAAGAATTTACAAGGCTGAAGAAATAAAAAGACAATAACAGATAACAATTTATGAAGTTACTGAAATAAAATACAACAGTTCTGGTTCAATACCGAGAATACAAATATCCAAACGACGAATTATTAATACATCACCAAAATCAAAACATCACAACCTGATGACGCACTCGAGTACTTATTAAAAATAACCAAACACATATAATAAACCCGACCGGAACATCACTCATCACCCTCGTCGTCATGCAGCTCCAGTGGTTGCTTCCCCGCTCTCCTGGATCCTGAACATAAACAAAATGTTCACCCCCGAAAGGGGTTAGCACAACGATGCTAGTACAAGTACAATAATCATACCACAGTGATATAATCAACAATTATATCATAACAAGTTTCTCCAACGAGAAATAACAACAACACATATCACATTATAACAGTCTCAACATACTGATGGCATTCCAACGATCCAGCGCACACAGCTATAGATTCCCATGATGATCCCGTCGGACCAACGCATGGTGGAACTACCTGTCCAACGATCCAGCGCACACAGCTATAGATTCCCATGATGATTCCCGTCGGATCAACGCATGGTGGACATATAATCACAACACATATGCACAATACAATCACAACATAACTGTCATAATATAAACAATTCTAATTAGAGTACTTGCCTCAGTTCGATGACAAGAACAAAATTTCCACAAAAAACGAAATACTCGAAGGTCACCCCTTCGATCAATCACGTAGCAAGCTCGAACCTTAACAAAAGAAATAATATAGAATTCATCTCACGTCGAACGAACATCTAACAATCCAAAAATACGGTCGGAAGTTCCTAAAAGAAATCTGTCTGGTTCGCTTAACGCACGCTACATATCTTATGTAGCGTACGTTAAGGCTACTCGTTAGCGCACGTAATATACACAGCCTAGCGTACACTAACCATGCATGGTCAGTACCTTACTGATCAGCCTACTGACTCGCCTGATGACTTAACGCATGCTAAGTTTCAATCGTAGCGTACGCTAAACAAGCCCGTTAGCGTACGTTAATTCACAAAGCTTAGCGCACGCTAAGCGTGCATGGCAGTTCAATGTTGGGCAGTAGACTAGTTCTAACGGTGATGAAATTCACGAATTCCTCAGTGATTAACGTACGTTATCCGTCTACATATCATGTTCATAACTTATGAAATGATTTTACGGATTAAACGACTTCGAGATACAAGGATGCATATAATCATCACAACACCATAATCCATCTTGATTAAAATTCTCATGCGAAGTTTGGTGTTCTTAAGGTCGACGCACTAGATTTCAACATCATCATTACATCCCGATTTAACCATGGAGATAACTATCAATTCCAGCTAATAAGAAAGGATGCAATCTAAGATGATTTCTTTCTTAAGTCCTTATAACCAAAAGTGATATCATCTCCAAGTTTATGATCAATATAACAACATAATTCACACGGATAATCATCTTCAGAATGTTCCTCTCATCACTTGACGTACTAAGATTCCAACTACGAGGTTCCAACGACAATATCATAGACATAAACATTCCAATCTTCTAAACATGATGTTTGTTGAATAATTCACCAAATGAACTCAATATCTTGCTAGTATGATCATCTTATTCTTTAGAACCTGATCTAAGGCCGGAGATAGAATTAACATACCTTAATATGACGAAATCACTGAACCACAAAGGTAGAATCCGACTCCGATTGGTTGTATGCCACTTCAAGGTGCTACTCCACTTCAATGATCAATCACAAGAAATATCTAATATCCAATGATCAAGTAGATGTGTTCTAAGTGTGTTTGAGGAGGATAAAATGCTCTCTGGACTGTCAAGTACGAAGGTTACTCGAAGGAAATGAGAAGAAAATGGAGTGTTGTCCCATATATAAAGTTTCTACACACTAGCTAATTAGCGCATGCTACATACCATGCTTAGCGCATGCTAATAAGCGTTGACTCCAAATCTGTCCAGGTTCATCCGCGGGAATCTTATCCGGACCCATGTCCCGGCTGGCGCATGTGTTAGCCGCCTAGTTCAATAATTGATTACCTAGCGTACGCAAGTCCTACATTCATAGCGTGCGCTAGTAGTAGCCGATAGCGCGCGTTAAGCTACATTCTTAGCATGCGCTATCACGAGTTTGCATGCGAAATTTGCATGACGATATACATATGTACTAAGATACCAATACGAGAAATATCATACTCCAATTATCGAGATTAATAATCTAAATAATACAGGGTTCGAATACAGATGAAATACACAATAATAATCCGGATATTACAATATAGCCAGGGAGTGTTAGCGCGCGCTAATCCTCAAAGTTAGCATGCGCTAACGGGACAAAACTCCAGTCCATACAGTTAGCGTCCCAGTCCAGTAGCCAGATTTCTGGCCGTTAGCGTGCGCTACTCGAAACGTAGCGTGCGCTAATAACCTCTCGGTAGCGCGCGCTATCGGCCATAGCATGCGCTACCTGGACAACAGCCGAGTCCAGAAGCGAACTGCCAGTACACACCTGATCCAGTTAGCGCGCGCTATCGACCAAATGTATCGTGCGCTAAAAGTGTATCGGTAGCGCGCGCTATCGACCATAGCGTGCACTACATGGGCACCTGATCGAGTTCAGTAGCAAACTGTCCAGTACTGGACAGTCACGCTAGCGCACGCTACCAGGCATCTTAGCGTGCGTTAGCCCCCGACATTAGCGTGCGCTAGACTACATAGCGTACGCTAATCCGCCAGTCCAGAGGGCTGGAATCAGCACTGCCACTCCCAGGGTTAGCTCTCTAGCGCGCGCTACGAAGCAGATGTAGCGTGCGCTACTAAGGGACCTCTAGCGTGCGCTATGCAGAAAAGATAGCGCGCGCTAGGTACGGAATATAAACGGTCCAAAACACCGGAATATGAACGATACATCAAACTAAACATCTCAAAAATGCATAATAACATATAATGGATCCACAGTAACCCCGAAACGGCGGTTCCACATAACAATTACGAGAATCAGGTCAATAGATGACGGAAGAAATACACCGAAAAATGAAAATACCGGGAAAAGAAAAATGCGGATATACATTCTACCCCTCTAAAAATAAGTTTCGTCACGAAACTTAAGAAACGAACAACTCAGGGTACCTAGCACGCATGCTATCCTCGGTTTCCCAAGTTGCCCCCTCGACATCGTGTCTCGACCACTGCACTTTGACCAGAGGGATGGTCTTATGCCTCAGTCGTTTCTCATGATGCTCAAAAATCTTCAAAGGACGCTCCTCAAAAGTAATATCCTCGGCGACGTCAATATCACCATAATCGATGACATGACTAGGATCCGGGACATATTTCCTCAACTGGGAAACATGGAAAACGCTATGAACATGACTCAAGGCCGGGGGAAATGCCAAACGATATGCCAACCCACCGACTCGCTCGGGAATCTCGAAGGGTCCAATAAATCTCGGACTCAACTTCCCCTTTTTCCCGAAACGAAAAACTCCTCTCGTCGGCGACACCTTTAGCAAAACGTGGTCTCCCACCTCGAATTCTAAAGGTCTACGACGGACATCGGCATATGACTTCTGTTGACTCTGGGCAGTCAACATCCGCTCCCGAATTACTTCTATCTTCCGCCTCGTTTCTAAAACGATATCCGGCTCGGTCCCAACCATATCAGACGCCTCATTCCAACAAATCGGTGGTCGACAACGCCGTCCATATAGTGCCTTATACGGTGCCATCCAAATCGGCGCGTGCCAACTATTGTTGTACGTGAATTCGATCAATGGCAAATTCTCCTCCCAGTCACTGCTCCAATCGAGAGCACAAGCACGCAACATATCCTCGAACGTCTGGATAGTGTGTTCCGACTGTCCATCTGACTGAGGATGAAAAGAGGTACTTAAACACAAATGGGTACCCAACGCCTTATGCACCGCCTGCCAAAAGTGTGATACAAAATGGCCATCACGATCTGAAACAATAGACTTCGGCGTACCGTGAAGCCTCAGAATCTGCGCGATAAACACACGAGCCAACTTCTCCGGGCCCCAAGTGTCCTTGATGCCCACAAAATATGCCGACTTGGTCAGACGATCAACAATCACCCAGACCATATTCATGCCCGACCTCGATCTCGGCAAACTCGTAATGAAATCCATCGATATATCTTCCCATTTCCATTCCGGAATGGGAAGTGACTGCAATAACCCGGCCGGTCGCTAATGCTCGATTTTGACCTGCTGACAAGTCAAACATCTTGCCACAAACTGTGTGACCTCCTCCTTCATATCATTCCACCATAAATTCCTTCTCATGTCCTTGTACATCTTACTCGAACCACAATGAACGGAGTAAGGCGTAGCATGGTCCTCAAGCAAAATACTCTATCTCAACTCTGAGTCGTTCGGTACACAAAGCCGACTCTGGAATCTCAAAACACCATCCTCGTGAATCACAAACCCAGGAGACTTTCCTTTAAGAACGTTCTCTCGGATTTGAGTAATCATCGGATCCTCCAACTGCTTCAGCTTAATTTCATTGATCAAAGACGACGAAATCTCTAAAGCACAAAGTTGCCTGACAGCTCCAGGCAACAAAACCTCAACATCTAACTCGATCAAAACCTGTCTAAGCTCAGACTGAGATGTAAGGATCTCAAGCATTCGCAACGCAACCAGTTTCCGACTCAAGGCATCAGCCACGACGTTCGCCTTGCCCGGATGATAAATGATTTTGAGGTCGTAATCCTTAATCATCTCTAACCACCTCCTCTGCCTCATATTCAACTCCCGCTGAGTAAATATGTATTTCAGACTTTTATGATCGGTAAAAATCTGACATGCAGAGCCGAAAAGATAGTGACGCCAAATCTTGAGCGCAAAAACGACTGTCGCTAACTCCAAATCATGAGTAGGGTAGTTAAGCTCATACGGCCTCAACTGTCTTGACGCATATGCGATGATCTTGCCGTGCTGCATCAATACGCATCCAAGACCCAGACCGGAAGCATCACTATAAACAGCAAAACCCCTGTTGCCACACGGCAACGCTAAAATTGGGGCTGAAGTCAAACGCCTCTTCAGCTCCTCAAAACTCGACTGTCTCTCGTCATTCCAGACGAACTTCTCAGATTTCTGGAGCAAATGTGTAAGTGGTCGAGCTAGTTTCGAGAAACCCTCGATGAACCTACGGTAGTAGCCGGCCAAACCCAAGAAACTACGGATCTCCTTGACATTCTTGGGCGGCGCCCAATCCTGTAACACCCCCAAAACCGTATGGGAATATTACACGTCGTAGACCCCTTCCACAAGGATCTACCAGGCTACACATCCATAAACGACTAAATGCTTGCCCGTCCAGGGTCAAACAATATAATAATACAGACCGTTAAGGTCACTTACACATAAACACACAGACCGATGAGGTCACACAACTCTATCAACAGAACTGACTAACAACATTACCCACACAGGGGTCGAAACACAATACAACGCAAGACTGAATGAACTCTAACAATACAACCAAACTCTACCAACTCTCGACTCTTGATTAGTATCGCAGCTCGTCATCCTCTTGTGCCAATCCTGTGACTGCTCCCCTGAATCTGCATGTACCTGGACGCAAAACAGACATCCACCCCCCGATTACTCGGGGGTTAGTAAAACTCTACTGTTTTACTAGTGCAAGTATCAAATTATACGAAATGTAATAAGCAATTAATAACTGTGAATCAAATATAATAATCAAGTATCAAATATTCCCGGAAGGTTTTCACAAGGGAAGATAAGCTATGAAGCACTCGAAAATAAGATTATCATCTCGGGAATTTTTAGAATTTCAAAACCTTTCGAAAATCTTAGGGTCTTAACCCAAAATCTCAAATTGTATTTCAACAATTTACAGTACGAAAACATTTCCATAAATCTCGTGGGGCTCGGCCCAACATTCTTTCTTAAAACTTTTCCTTTAAAAACTTTGATTTGAAAAGTATCATGCTCATGACACCGTGATCCACTGTCACGTGTCTCCGTAGGTTCAACAACCCGCACGGACTACATCACGCACAATTAAACAAACGTAATCAATTCCGATACCGTGATCCACTGTCACGTGTCTCCGTAGGCATAACAACCCGCACGGACTATTAACCAGACATAACCAATTCCGACACCGTGATCCACTGTCACGTGTCTCCGTAGGCATAACAACCCGCACGGACTATATCAATCACACACACAGTCCCGACACCGTAGTCCACTGCCATGTGTCACCGTAAGCCCCATCGATCTCACCCGGTTGGACGCACTGTGTCCGAAACTCATGGTCCACTGCCATGCGTTATCGTAGGCCTCGTCAGACCAGCACGATTGGACCTCAGTACCTCACTAAGTTCTGACCCCGTAGCCCACTGCCACGAATCCTCGTAGGTCCCGTCGAACTAACACGAGTGAACTTAGCGGTCACACACATATTCACATTCACATTACATACAACAATGAGCACAATTAATCAATCACCTTGATCACCACAAATTCGTACATTGCACGCACATATAACACAACCTCAACACTCGCAACAACTATCGTCAATCAACGACATTTAACCAATATAACACACATTCGGTACACAATACATTGCACAACCACGTGTACAACCATCTCATATGTACATCGCAATCCTGCACAAATGGCACAACGCCTAACACGTATACCAATATAACACTGTTATCACAAAGCCTTCAAATTTCGGAAAACACAACCAACTCAAACGGAACATATTTATGAAGGCACGCAAAATCATCATAAATCTCATACGTGATTACTAGTCGCAAGATACAAGTCGTATAGTAAGATATTTGCCTTAATAACCGCTACCAAATGCTCTGAAGAACACGGTTCGACCGGGAAGCTCGGACCCTGAAGAAGACAACGAACGGAAGGGTTCCGACTCAATTTCTTCACAAGAATTCGACCCTAACAACATATAATCAATAAATCATCGATCATACGAGGAAGAATAATCGTAGAACGCCCGAAAACCCCTCTATGACATTTTATCGGACACCTTCAAGGTGTCGATCAAGAACTCGACCAAAACAACGAATCGATACGATCCAACCATGGAATAACAAGGGAAATGATACAATACATCTAAATAATCATCAATCCATCACAATACTAAGTTAAATCGGATTAAACGGATGAAATCGAACCAAATACCCAAAATCCCCAAAACTAGATTTCTAGAAAATCTGACCTGATTCGGTCGATCAAAGGATGTTATAGGACGGATGATTGATGATATGAACTCCAAGACTACATGGATTGATTGTCCAACAACATCTCTCCATGATTCCTACCCTCCAGCCGCAGAAGAGAAGGAAGAGAGTGAGAAAATGGGTGAAAAACCCGACTGCAGGGCCTTAAATAGGCTGCCTGCGTTACGACGTAATCGCCAAAGCTTACGACGTAACCGAAGTCATCGCCCTAAATCTGCCGGCCGTTACGCACGTAATCGCCGTGGCCTTACGACGAATCGCCGAGCACTACCGGCCGTAACTCGCCAAAGGCTTGGCCTCGTTCGAACGACGGCCCGAACGACCCTGCAACCCGAACCTGAATACAAATCGAAGATACGGTTATGAAGTACTCACAAAGACGAACTCGAGCACTAAGAGAACACACGATTCCGACCACCAGAAGGCTCGAAATTCGACAACGGAAAGTAATTACCCCAAACTTTGGGAAATTACGAAAATGGCCCAAAACGTCCGAAATACACGATACGTGATCGAAACACCAAACCGAAGTTCACAACACGTTTAACAAAGTTAAACGGACTTACGGGAAACTCGAAACAATAGCTTTGACGAGATTCGCAAGAATCGAACTCAAGTGCGGAAAAGTCGCCAAAAAGCACGGAACTCAACAAAACGACACCGAAACGAGCTCGGATGACAAAAAGTGCAGAATTAATCATTATCGTAATGACAAAACGGTCATGAGCGAGTCGTCAAAACGGACTTTCGCTGAAAAAAATAAATTACCAGAAATCGAAATTACGGGTATTACATTCTACCCTCCTTAAAAGAAGTTTCGTCCCGAAACTTAAAACAAGTAGGGAGAGGAAATATACCACCAGGAATATTTCAATGAGATCCACAAGAATGCGTAACTAACGCCCAACGGTGAAACGTTACAAACAACGCAACGGAATATACGGCGTGAAAACACGCTCCACGATGACCAACACGACGCCACAGGTAGAGACATAATAAAATCAACAAGTGACAAGCGTCATCAAACAGATAATACAATCGAGTCGATTATCTGAACAATCACAAAACACAACGAACAAAAATCAATACGATTGACCAACCCAACGGTTCATCAATCAAAAAGCGAGCCAAACGCTGAACAAATACGGAATTCCACCGCCCAAGGGTTGGAAAATCGAAACGAGACTAATTTCTCGAACTTAAGGGAATTACGAAGGAGTCTGAACATTCAACAATCACGAAACGAGATCAACAAAAACCGATCAATCAAACGATCGAACCACAACGATCGAGACAACAAAAATCGAACAATCACGTACGAATCACGAAGAACAATAAAATTCAAACAACAACTCCAAGGTTCACATCTCGACTCGAGATAATATGTGATCCGGTGAAAACAACATGTGCCTTCACATAAGATCCACAGGAAAGGGAATAGAAATTGAAAAGTCACAACAACAAACGAGTTATTCCGAAACAATACCACGCTCGTTCGATCAACAAAAGCAATGGGCAGGACAAGCTCAGAAAATGTCAACGAACATAAACGAGTCGACAGAGTCGAAAATACAGAAGTTCAAAATCCGATCCACTTCGAATAAAAGAACTAATAGAACCAAAAGATGTTACTTCTGAACAAGGTTCACAAGAATCGAACTGGACTCGGAAAAGTCACAACGATAACCAGATCGACCCAAAACAAGATCACACTGCTCAACGATTTAAACCGAAATACAGAACAAGTCCAGAAAGTATCAACGAACATGAGCGAGTCGATAGACCTGAGAAAGAGGAAATGCAGAAGTCCAAAAACAATACGGGTATTACATTCGACCTCTTATAAAAGAAATGTCGTCCCCGAAATTCACAACAACGGAAACAAGGTAACAACACAAAAAGCAACCGACAGAAAAATCTCCCATGGGCCTCTTAGAGCCAATTCTGATATCTGTACTGAAGTTCGCGCCCCGAAAGACTCGAAACCCAACTCGCAAAACTAGATCCTGTGACGAGAAAAATAATTGGTACGTGCATGCCCCCGACACACCACGGTTGAAACACCTCGGCTCGACATACTGAAAATACAACTGCTAGGTACAATGGAATATAACGTCGCAAAACAACAAACCGGAGATGCCAACTTGGCACAACAAAGAATCATAACACATACCATATACAACGATTACCATCATAAAATAATACACACACAAACACTATAACAACGACGGTATCGTTCGGCGACCTCAACGGCCCGAACGATAACCAGCACATAATTACAAACATTATGAAACAATCACACATGTACACAAACGTACAAACCCAAGCTTCAACATCTCACACTCGTGCGACAACACGCAAATCGCCACGAGGCGATAAACAGTAAACACCAGTTAACACCTCTCACAGAGGGCTAGTACAATAATTGCGTGGCAACGCCTCAACGTTCATGCCACCAATTCGATCATACTCGGGAGCAACATCATAACGATAACGCGAACATCATATATACATACCCAGCCCTCAAATGGGAATGGATAGGTTTTAAAAACGAAAACCTCCTTTTGAAAATAATTTTGGAAACACCGATTGATCTTGAGTATCACCCTTCAAAAAAAAGTACAATCGTGAAACATCGTTATCGAGACTTTGGAAAACTATTTCGCATTCGATAAAAATGGGGACACTTTCTTTTCGTGAAAAACTTCCGGAAATATTCGACCCTTGGGTCTAAGTAAAAGTGTTTCTAAAACATTGGAAATATCTCAAAACATTTTGGTCCTCGAGGTAGAAGAATTTTGAAACATATTGTGGCACCTTGGATGTACCACGAGAAAATAATTCATTTTAAACGTACGTCTCGAAATTTATTTCTAGGATACTCAAGGTTTTCAAAGATAATTCAATGGGCTAGAATGCCCAAAAATCTCAGGTAATTACACGGGACATTATAGCGCTGTGGGTCCCGCGCCGGAACCCACCAGGATAAAAACCATTTACAAAAATGCCAAAAGGGCCGATGACGGTAATATTTCAAAAACTCACAAAAGCCATTTACAAAATACTAAATAACGTCATAAGAATTTCGCCAAAACGATCAAGGCCATAATGCCAAAAACTCGGTTAAGGGAATCGATTTTCAAAATAAAACTCAGTCGGTAAAATACCGAAAGCCTTTACAAAATAACTCACGCAGCGGATAAAAAAAATACAGTCCAACATGCACAATCCAATTGAATACGTCTCACAGCATCTAGTTTAAACATATAACAAAACCATTCCTCGGAGTTTCTCACGAACTCAATCGTCGATACCTTATTCGAAACCCAACAAGGTTCTCAATTTTCACACCATACCACCCCTCACAGTGGTTCAAAGGTAAAACAACAATAGGCCCAGTTTTATACATATACTATATGTCACACGTATTAAATACAACTATATTCACAACACCGTGCAAATAAAATTATGCACCGCAATTAACTCATTTAGATACAATCATGATACACAGGTACTTCGCATAAAAGAGGAGACTTACGTCCACAGGCCGCACGGAGATGACGGTCGCCCATGATACTAATCTCATCCGACAACATATCCGACACGTTGTGACTACGCACAACTCAACTTGTCACTGACGACTCGAGCGACAAGACAACACATTACTCGACAAACCACGACTCGACTGACCCGACGGCCTAGGTTTCCGCAACCTAAGCTCGATACCATAAATGTAACACCCCAAAACCGTATGGGAATATTACACGCCGTAGACCCTTCCACAAGGATCTACCGGGCTAAACATCCATAAACGACTAAATGCTTGCCGGCCAGAGTCAACAAATATAATAATACTGCACTGCTAAGGTCACTTACACATAAACACACAGGCCGATGAGGTCACACAACTCTATCAACAGAATCGACTAACAACATTACCCACACAGGGTCGAAACACAATACAAACGCAAGACCGAATGAACTCTAACAATACAACCAAACTCTACCAACTCTCGACTCTTGATTAGTATCGCGGCTCGTCATCCTCTTGTGCGATCCCGTGATTGCTCCCTGAATCTGCATGTACCGACGCAAGCAGGACATCCACCCCCCGATTACTCGGGGGTTAGTAAAACTCCACTGTTTTACTAGTGCAAGTATCAAATCATACGAAATGTAACAAGCAATTAATAACCGTGAATCAAATATAATAATCAAGTATCAAATATTCCCGGGAGGTTTTCACAAGGGAAGATAAGCTGTGAAGCACTCGAAAATAAGATTATCATCTCGGGAATTTTTAGAATTTCAAAACCTTTCGAAAATCTTAGGGTCTTAACCCAAAATCTCAAATTGTATTTCAACAATTTACAGTACGAAAACATTTCCATAAATCTCGTGGGGCTCGGCCCAACATTCTTTCTTAAAACTTTTCCTTTAAAAACTTTGATTTGAAAAGTATCATGCTCATGACACTGTGATCCACTGTCACGTGTCTCCGTAGGTTCAACAACCCGCACGGACTACATCACGCACAATTAAACAAACGTAATCAATTCCGACACCGTGATCCACTGTCACGTGTCTCCGTAGGCATAACAACCCGCACTGACTATTAACCAGACATAACCAATTCCGACACCGTGATCCACTGTCACGTGTCTCCGTAGGCATAACAACCCGCACAGACTATATCAATCACACACACAGTCCCGACACCGTAGTCCACTGCCACGTGTCACCGTAAGCCCCGTCGAGCTCACCCGGTTGGACGCACTGTGTCCGAAACTCATGGTCCACTGCCATGCGTTATCGTAGGCCTCGTCAGACCAGCACGATTGGACCTCAGTACCTCACTAAGTTCTGACCCCGTAGTCCACTGCCACGAATCCTCGTAGGTCCCGTCGAACCAACACGAGTGAACTTAGCGGTCACACACATATTCACATTCACATTACATACAACAATGAGCACAATTAATCAATCACCTTGATCACCACAAATTCGTACATTGCACGCACATATAACACAACCTCAACACTCGCAACAACTATCATCAATCAACGACATTTAACCAACATAACTAGAGATGTTAAACGGGCTCGGGCCCGTAGGGCTGGCCCGTTTAACCCGCCAAAAAACCGGGTTAGGGCCGATATTTCCTAGCCCGTTTAAATCCGGGCTTTGGCCGATCGCTTAGCCCGAAGCTTAGTGGCTAGCCTGGCCCGCCAGTGGCTAGCCCAAAGCCCGATATATATATATATATATATATATTAATATTATATATAATATATACTATTACTATATTTGTTAATATAGTGTGTGTGTGTATATATATATATATATAGTGTATTTTTTGTTATATTTATTATAGTATAGTTGTTACTATATATATATATATATAATATATTGTTATTGTTTTTCTTTACTTATAAAAAAATAAAAAATAGATTTTTTAAATATTTAGCCCGTTTAGCCAGTTTAGCCCGAAACCCGTTATGGTTAGGGTTAGGGCCAATATTTCCTAGCCCGTTTAAATCCGGGCTTTTTTAGCCCGGACCGTTTAGCCCGAAGCCCGCTAGGGCTAGCCCGGAACCGCTAGGGCTAGCCCGTTTAACATCTCTAAACATAACACACATTCGGTACACAATACATTGCACAACCACGTGTACAACCATCTCATATGTACATCGCAATCCTGCACAAATGGCACAACGCCTAACACGTATACCAATATAACACTGTTATCACAAAGCCTTCAAATTTCGGAAAACACAACCAACTCAAACGGAACATATTTACGAAGGCACACAAAATCATCATAAATCTCATACGTGATTACTAGTCGCAAGATACAAGTCGTATAGTAAGATACTTGCCTTAATAACCGCTACCAAACGCTCCGAAGAACACGGTTCGACCGGGAAGCTCGGACCCCGAAGAAGACAACGAACGGAAGGGTTCCGACTCGAGTTCTTCACAAGAATTCGACCCTAACAACATATAATCAATAAATCATCGATCATACGAGGAAGAATAATCGTAGAACGCCCGAAAACCCCTCTATGACATTTTATCGGACACCTTCAAGGCGTCGATCAAGAACTCGACCAAAACAACGAATCGATACGATCCAACCATGGAATAACAAGGGAAATGATACAATACATATAAATAATCATCAATCCATCACAATACTAAGTTAAATCGGATTAAACGGACGAAATCGAACCAAATACCCAAAATCCCCAAAACTAGATTTCTAGAAAATCTGACCTGATTCGGTCGATCAAAGGATGTTATAGGACGTATGATTGATGATATGAACTCCAAGACTACATGGATTGATTGTCCAACAATATCTCTCCATGATTCCTACCCTCCAGCCGCAGAAGAGAAGGAAGAGAGTGAGAAAATGGGTGAAAACCATTGCGGGGCCTTAAATAGAGTGCCGCCGTGGGTTACGTACGTAACCGGCCAAGGCTTACGTACGTAACCGAGTCACTGCCCCAAATCTGTCGGAATGTTACGTACGTAACCGTCCAAGGCCTTACGTACGTAACCGGCCTTACGTACGTAACTGCCGAGCACTACCGGCCGTAACTCGGCCAGTGCCGGCCTGGGCCCGAACGACGGCCCGAACGACCCCGCAACCCGAACTTGAATACGAATTGAAGATACGGTTACGAAGTACTCACAAAGACGAACTCGAGCACTAAGAGAACACACGATTTCGACCACCCGAAGGCTCAAAATTCGACAACGGAAAGTAATTACCCCAAACTTTGGGAAATTACGAAAATAGCCCAAAACATCCGAAATACACGATACGTGATCGAAACACCAAACCGAAGTTCACAACACGTTTAACAAAGTTAAACGGACTTACGGGAAACTCGAAACAGCAGTTTCGGACGAGATTCGCAAGAATCGAACTCAAGTGCGGAAAAGTCGCTAAAAAGCACGGAACTCAACAAAACGACACCGAAACGAGCTTGGATGACAAAAAGTGCAGAATTAATCATTCTCGGAATGACGAAACGGTCATGAGCGAGTCGTCAAAACGGACTTTCGCCGAAAAAAATAAATTACCGGAAATCGAAATTACGGGTATTACAAATCCAACACTGCCTCGATCTTCTGCGGATCCACGCGAACCCCCTCGGCTGAAATCACGTGACCTAAGAATATCACTTCCTTCAACCAGAACTCACATTTCGAGAACTTCGCATAGAGTTGTTCGGTCCTCAAAATGTCTAACACTACCCGCAAATGATGGGCATGCTCTTCCTCATTCCTCGAATAAATAAGAATATCGTCAATGAAGACGACGACACATTTATCTAAATCCTCGATAAAGACTTTGTTCATCAACTGTATGAACACCGCCGGCGCATTAGTTAACCCGAAAGGCATAACTACAAACTCGTAATGTCCGTATCTCGTCCGAAAAGCTGTTTTTGGCACATCGGACTCCCTCACCCGGAGCTGGTAGTACCCCGATCTCAAATCAATCTTCGAGAATACCGCAGCTCCCTGAAACTGATCGAACAAGTCATCAATAATCGGCAAGGGATACTTGTTCTTGATGGTCACCTTGTTTAGTTCTCGATAGTCGATACACAAACGCAGTGAACCATCCTTCTTCCGCACAAACAGGACCGGTGTGCCCCAAGGCGAGGCGCTCGGTCGAACATACCCCGACTCAAGAAGATCACTCAACTGCTTCTTCAACTCTGACATCTCTGAAGGTGCCATGCGATATGGTGCCTTCGAAATCGGAGCCGCGCCCGGCTCTAACTCTATAGCAAACTCGACCTCACGATCCGGTGGCAATCCCGATAACTCGTCAGGAAATACATCAGTGAACTCACTAACGACTGGAATCGATGAAAATTCGACCCCACCATTCTCCGCCTTCAAGGCATAACACCAATAACCAGTACACCCCTTTCGCAGGAGCCTCATCGCCTTCAAGGCGTTAATAACGAACTTCTGGTTTCCCCTCTTTCGCCCCGCGAAAGAGTGCTCGGTGCCGTCCTCGGCTAACATAGTGATGATTCTCGTGCGGTAGTTCATGATTGCGCCATGCCGCTCGAGCCAATCATCCCCGAAGATCAAATCCTCAGCCTCGATACTCACAACAATAAGATTAGAGAGCCAAGCCCTCTCGGACCTCTCGATCGCCAACGATCCTATCACCGCTAGAAAGTTTAACGATGAAAGACTCGCAAGGCGACAAACAGTCGAGACTCAAACGGCATACACACTCCAGCGATATGAACGAATGTGTAGCACTAGAATCGAAAAGCACACTGACAGGACGAGAATGGATATGAACGGTACCTGTCGCCACAGTGGCTGCTGGATCATCGGCCCTCCTCATCTCATAGATACGCGGCTGGGCAGAGCCGACACTGGAAGATCCTCCTCTAGCGGGCTGACCCCGACCTCTACCTCGACCGGAACTTGGCGGAGGTTGCGGAGCAAATGAGCCCTGGTTCACACTCGGCTCTCTAAGTGCTGAAAAAGAGTCACGGGACTCGCGAATTTGTCTGATCTGATCACAAAAGAGGGCCTTATGGCCCAACTGACCACAAGTATGACAAGTAAACTTCGGACGAGGACACTGCCGATTCCTATAGCCCGGCTGGCCACATTTAAAGCATGTGGGTTCACGAATGGAGGTTCCGGCGGCACCTCAAAAACTCCCAGAGGAACGATCCGAACCGCCCGTAGAAATATTCGCAACTTGAGATTTCTGCTGGCCTCCACCCTTGGGACCAGAAAAATTTCCGACTGACTTCTGCTTCTTGCTCTCACGAGCCACATCACTAGCCGTCACCGACATATCGTAAGCAAGAGCCCTACTCTGATAATCCTTCAATGTAGAAAAATTTCCGACTGACTTCTGCTTCTTGCTCTCACGAGCCACATCACTAGCCGTCACCGACATATCGTAAGCAAGATCCCTTCTCTGATAATCCTTCAATGTAGTGTAGACGAGCACAGATATATAGTCCCGAATGGACAGCTTCATCCTCCTGGAAAAATGGAAAATTTTGTCGCTCTCCTCGACAGCTTGGGTCTTCACATAGCCCAACTCCTTGTTAAAATCGGCAATAGCTTGGGATACGGGAATATCCCGTGGTTGAGCATCATAGAAAGCATGGACTCGAGCACATCTGGCAGCGGCAGGCAATATTCAGTCTCCATCAATTCCTGAAATTCGGCCCACGAAGCAACATGATCTTTGGGCCCAACAGTCTCCCACCAATCCGTAGCGTCCCCAGTAAGAAAGTACTGGGCAATAGGGACCTTACGGTCCTCGGGACAGTTGGTGGCAACGAAGACTTTAGATATCTCCTTGATCCACCCCTCCGAGCCGATCGGGTCTGATGCTCCCGAAAACTGAGGAGGATGCATCTTGATGACATCTTGGAGCCAACAGTCTGCTCCGCCCCGATTAGCATGGGCCTAATCCGGTTACGAACCACGAGCTATCGCCGCCATTTGGTTTACCATTTCTTGCCTGCCTTTGCAATACCAAGGTCGGCGCGCTCTGAGAAGAAGCATGGCTGTGACGGTCACCGTCTGCGGCTCGAAGAATGCGACGTGGCCGCCCCACCGGCTGCCCCACGTCCTCGGCCGCGTCCACGGCCACGACCACGACCACGGCCCCTTCCAGCATCCATGCTGGTGATAAGAGGTGGCAAAAGCAACTCGATGATAAGTAAAAGAGGGAGAATAACCACAGTTCAAGAAACGGAAATACGGTACGAGAAAGTAAAGAATCGAGTAAGGAAAACTTATGAACACTGGAAGTACTGAGATGCCGGCAGCGGTGTGACAATGTGTAAAACAAAACACAACTAGACCCAAATAACCGACAAGCCTAGGTATCCATAAACCTAGAGCTCCGATACCATTTTCTGTAACACCCCGAGATATTCGGAGTATATTACAGCGTCGTGGACCCCTACATGGGACCCACCAGGCTACAACAAGAAAACACCACTCGTCTAACCATCTCGGTTAGCGAGGACACACATTTAAATAATACATCATATAAAGATACGCCCAGAGAAACCGGCGTAATAAACATCAACCGACAATGTAGCAATTTAAATTAATACAAAACGAAGTTCGAAATAAAAAGCCTAAGTACTCGCGAGTACAATCTATAAGTTTATAAATGTGGAAAACAACCAAATCGAAGTAGACAAAAGAAATAAGAAGACCCAAATGCACATGTCAACGACCCTGGCCAACATCCTCATATTGTCCTAGCGCTCGCTCGTCCGGAAGAACATAACCTGAAATCCATAACAAGAATTTCCCCAAAACGGGTCCCCAAAGGGGTTAGCAATTACGCTAGTACAAGTAATCAAGGCAAACCATTCGCTTACACGTTTCATAGTACAATGCACCAATTCATTTCAAAACCAAAACCAGACATGTCTTTTCCGGAAACAAACAGTCAAATAATTTGCCTAGGACCGGGATGAAGCCACGAATCCCACCCGAGGCCTCTAAGGACCCTCCCGGGCTGGCCATATCATAAAACAAATCACGCACATGCATCGCCTAGGACAGGGACGAAGCCACAAATTCCACCCGATGCCTCTAAGGACCCTCCCGGTAGACCTGGCAAACGGGCGGGCTCGGCCCAAACGGGCCGGGCAAAAGCAGGCGGGCGAATGGTAGGGCCAAAAGGCCCGGTTTTTGGGCCAAAAATATTAGGCCGTGGCGTCTGCCCGCGGGCCTCGACTTTTTTTTTTTTTTGAAATATTATTTCTGAATAATTATAAAAATATTTTTCGATCCGTAATTATTATATTATTCACTATACTATCACAATCAAATAAATAAATGTAGAATTATTTTTATTTGATAATTATATTATTTACTACACTACCACAATCAAAAGACAAATATATAAATATTTTTATTTGATCATCATTTCATTTATCACTACTACTTTCTTATAAAAATCATAAAATAATATTATTATTGATATGAGATACTACAAAGTAATCACAAAGTCCCATAAAAAATAAAACTACATCAATAATTAACATATAGATGTAATCTAATCTAACAAATAAGGAAAAATTTTAAATATTATAATTACATATAACATAAATATAAAAAAAAAAAAAAAACTGGGCCGGGCGGGCCGCCCGCGGGCCGGGCCTCAACGGGCGGGCCAAATCTGGGCCGGGCCAAAAGGCCCCGGTTTTTTGGGCCAAAATATGAAGCCCGTACGCCAAAGCGGGGCGAAATTTGGCCTGGGCCTATTTTGCCAGGTCTACTGATTTTTCTGTTTTTGGAGATTCGTTGGCTAGCTAAACAAACTCATGAATCCAGAACTCAACCCTTTGGACTCCCTCCGTGATCCCGTCGGACCCTCCCGAGGTGAGCAATCACACACAATATACATTACCATTTCACGTTAAGCATAAAGATTTCCAAAAAAAATACTTGCCTTGAATAATTGACGACGCAACGAACGAAAAGGAAAGTCACCGACGAATGCTAGGAACCAATGAAACTGAACCTAATGATTCTAAGAATACAATCACAACCATTTCTAACGAATATGGGAATGGAATACACCCGAAAACCCGCCTACGATTCATGTATATTCGTATATAAACAACAACGAGGGCGGACCACAACCAAACCCTCTCGATTCCGTAAAAACCACAAAATATACCATGAATCCGTAGGAAAACTAATGATACTAACAAGATTAATCATATTCATCATGAATTAATCAACAAAATGGAACGAAACGGGCGAAAATCCAAAAACCCCCAAATCGCCCAAAAGTAGGGTTCTATGAGATTTACCTTAGATTGAGGATGAAGAACACAAGTAGGTGTTGTTAATCTACTCCAAAAACTCAAGGTAGGAGATGCCTGAAATAATCGGAGGAAGAGATCGCCCGAAAATCGCCTGGAGAAGCTCTACGTCGCGGGGAGGAGAAGAAATGAAAATAATACGTTCATCTGGGTCAACTCCATGGTTTATATAGCCATGGAGTGTAGCGCGCGCTAATCCTCAAAGTTAGCGTGCGCTAACGGGACAAAACTCCAGTCCATACTGTTAGCGTCCCAGTCCAGTAGTCAAATTTCTGGCCGTTAGCATGCGCTACTCGAAACGTAGCGTGCGCTAATAACCTCTTGGTAGCGCGCGCTATCGGCCATAGCGTGCGCTACCTGGACAACAGCCGAGTCCAGAAGCGAACTGCCAGTACACACTTGATCCAGTTAGCGCGCGCTATCGACCAAACGTATCGTGCGCTAAAAGTGTATCGGTAGCGCGCGCTATCGACCATAGCGTGCGCTACAGGCACTGATCGAGTCCAGCAAAGCATCGATCTCAAGATCGATACCACGCTAGCGCACGCTACCGGGCATCTTAGCGTGCGTTAGCCCCCGATATTAGCGTGCGCTAGACTACGAAGCGTACGCTAATCCGCCAGTCCAGAGGGCTGGAATCAGCACTGCCACTCCCAGGGTTAGCTCGCTAGCGCGCGCTACGAAGCAGACGTAGCGTGCGCTACTAAGGGACCTCTAGCGTGCACTATGCAGAAAAGATAGCGCGCGCTAGGTACGGAATATAAACGGTCCAAAACACCGGAATATGAACGATACATCAAACGAAACATCTCAAAAACGCATAATAACATAGAATGGATCCACGGTAACCCCGAAACGGCGGTTCCGCATAACAATTACGAGAATCAAGTCAATAGATGACGGAAGAAATACACCGAACAATGAAAATATTGGGAAAAGAAAAATGCGGATATTACACTAACCTACTCCACCAACTTGACTACCCTTGCGGGTTAAGCTAATGCATTTTATGTATAATGTTACTGTGCCATAGAATTTTGATAAGAAAAGACATTATTCATAAAAAATATTATAATGCATTAATATTGTACGTAAAATACATTATATTTATTCATAAAATGCATTAGATTTATACGTTAGGATAATATGTACTGCATAGATTTTGAATAAATGTTTGGACAATTTATTGCACTCAATTTATGGGGATGACTATTAATAAATGATAAACACATTTCTTTTTAGAGAGAGAAAACTATTATATAGATTTTAAACATGCGTAGAGTGCAATTAGATTTTTCCATATTTGATGAATTAAGTGTTCCATAATCATAGGAAATCAGTTACTACACAAGTCAAATTACTAAGTAGCCCTATAAATTGAAACCGTAAAAAAATCTTATATACTAAAAGCTTAAGTTGTCTTATAAATGCAAAGTGCTCACAATAAATGTTTCATGAATTGAAAGTGAAATGTGAAAGCTTCATGTGTTAGTACATTGATTTAATAGTCATGCATAAGAGTAAGTACATAGGAATCGTGCACAAAAGTTTGTACGGTACAACATGTTTCAAGCCATCTCTAAACCTCAAAGAATACAAACCAAAAATGCCATGAATGCATAAATTAAACACACCAATTAGTGGTTAGTCTTTTTACCTTCCCGTCCATGAGTAATATTTTATCAACTATATAATGTGTCAAAAATCACACACAACAAACCACAACTTCCTCCACACCGCGTGCACATTGGGCTACAACTTATTATGGTGGTAAAGTAAGCATCATATCGTCTTACTTATTTAGCATATTGATTTATATTATTTTATGTAAATTTCACGTGTGTTTTTTGTGTGTAACAATGTAGGACATAAAGATGGTAGCTTAGGAGATTTGGTAGTAACATCATCTTTTCTAATGATTTAAGAGATCCTACACATCGTTGTCTTATCAATTAAGTGGAACATGCACGAACATTTTTACTTTGATCGAAAATGCAATATATTGATTAACTGTATTTAAGTTACTAATGATCAACTATATTTATTTTTTTATAGCGCATCAAGAAGCATTAAAGAAAGAGATCGAGAAGTCACAAAAATTATGTCAAGAACAAAACATGCAAAAGACCAATGAACAACAACGACACAGACAACAACAACAAAAACAACAACAACAACAAGATCAACGCCGCGACCACCAGTGGGATGAATACTTAGCATTCGTATTAATAGTACGTTACAAATTAATCATGCAATATTTTACTTCATGTAATACCGATAAACGGGCTAATACTATTGATTCGTTAGCAAGTAAGTTTATTGAAAATAATGTGACGAGCATTCAATTTTTAGTCAATAATTATTACTACACTTTGTTGATGCATTTTAATATTTTTGCTCTTAATATAGTTTTTTGTCTTGCGTTGTGTTAATGTCACTTTTTTAATTAAACGTCTTGGAATATTGTGTGACTTTGATATTTGATATATATGTAAATTATGTCGATGTTACATATTGCAAATGGTAGTATATAATAAAAATATAATAAAAATATCTTCACACTATCATCATAACAATGAGAATCTTCTAAATCGAAGAAGTATATAAAGGAGAAGAAAATTGTATTTCAAATGTTATCCACATATCACGAGGTAAGCATTATTCATTTGAGTTTGAGATCATGTGATTCATGCCGTCATACTGTAAATACTTAGAATGAGTTACTAATGAATGCTCCAAATTCGATATTATAGTTTATGGAAAAATGTTGTAATAATGCATTAATTAAAAAATAATTTATGTAAGTTACTCACATTAAAAGATTACATATGAAAAGCCTCATTTAAATATAACATTTTGCAAAAAAACTCCTCACATTAAAGAAAGAGATTGACAAGTCACGAAAATTGTATCAAGAACAAAACATGCAAAATGCCAATGAACAACAACGACAAAGACAAGAAGAATAACAACAACAACAAGAACAACTCCACGGCCACCGGTGTCAATATAGATGAATACTTGGCATTCATATTAATAGTACGTTACAAATTAAACATGCAATATTTTACTATACGAATTATAATTTATACTCTTGAATATACTAATCACTTTAATGTTTTATGTTTTTATAGTTTTGTTAAAAAGGAAATTTGTTTTATAGTTCGCTTTTAATAATGTAATTTATTTGAACAACGAAGTCCGTCTTTCACAAAAAAATGAGAGTTTCAAACATGAACCAAAAATTAGTCCCGAACATTACGAAAAAAACAATTAGATCCAACCTGAGTGCATCGCATGAGTCCTGAGGCAGTCAAAACCTGTGTGCATTGCACGTGGATGAATATAAAAGGTCTCCAACATTAATGTCATCGCTTCATATTTAAAATAATTTATGTAACTTATATATATATTAAAAAATTACATGTGAATAGACTCTTTTCAATGTAACATCTTGAAAAAAATCTCTTCACATATACTCTTTTAATGTCAATAAACTATTTTAAATGTGTGTCATGCTTAGAAATGTGATACCATCACAGCTTAGATATATAATGACGAAAATAAGTTCTGAAGATTACGATATAAAAACTTATATACAGCCCATGTGCAACTCAATAAAGTATTCTAAGTACGTATAAAGCTTAGCAAATGTGTGACACCATGAAAACTTAAATATAAAATGACGAAAATAAATGTCGAATATTACGCTATGAAAACTTCTATATAGCCCATGCGCATCGCACGTATTTTAAATCTATGAAAACTTCTATACAGCACATGTGCATCGCACGGGCATCGTTGACTATCATAAGAAATAGTTATAAGTTAGCCCAATGTATTAATATTAGTTAGTTCCAATTAAAAATGATAGAGTCAATACCAAAATAAATAGACAAAAAATATTACGTAAAAAATACATCTTAAAAGATTACATGTCAATAAACTATTTTAAATACGTATCATGCTACAAAATGTATGCTACCATGACAACTTATATATACAATGACAAAAATACGTCCGGAATATAAAATGACGAAAATAAATGACGGATCCATGATCAAAATGACGAAAATTTGTGCTGAACAATAACAATTTTAATATATAATACCATAATATACAGCCCGGGGCATCGCTCGGATCTGAATGACTCGTAATACAAGATGAGTTAGTTTTAAATCTCAACCCTTAATCATAAAAATGAATGCATCTTAGTGGTTCTTAGTTCTCATTTCAAAATGAGGTTCTCAATTGAACCTCTCTCTCAATATATATATATATATATATATATATATAATTTGTGCTTGTATAGTGTGATAAGTTAAGTATTTTGATTATTGATATTATGATATATTTTTTAGTTGATTGGGTTATTTGGTTCAATAATATTAATGGAAACTCCATTCAATTGGGGGAGTTATTAAGACCCCTTATATTGCAAAGGAAACTCTCCTTAATGAGGGTTTGTTATTTTTTTTTTCTTGTTTTTTTTTTTGTCTTTTTGTTGTCTTTTTTTTGTGTGTGTTATGTTTTTTTTAGTGTTTATTTGTTATGTGTTTTTTGTATAATATTTTTTTTAGTGTTTATTTGTTATGTTTTTTGTGTTATGTTTTTTGTATTTGTCTAATGTATTTCTATTTAATTAAACAACAACAACAATAACACGTTAAACATTAACACATTAAACAACCACAACAACTGTTATTATTCAACTTAACAACAACAACATTAACACATTATTGAAAAACACCACCACCAAATATAGTGTATTTACTATGTTTATGCTCTTATATTTACAACATAAATCAGTAATCATTTACTATGTTTGTACTCTTATATTCTCAATAATTTCAGTATACATGCATTGTCGATTGGAATATAAAGTTTCCCATGCGGATGCATTGGGAAGTCTGTACGCTCCCCATTGTGGGTGAGTATTGGGGAGTGGTGAATTTTCATCCAGCGTCACATAAATGTAGTGAGCACAGTCGTCGTCCCCCACACGGGCAATCACGGGGGGCCACTAATAACAAAACCGATCCCTCGAGCTATATTTTGCACCCAATCAGTTAGTTGCTCGGGAGAACTGAACACCTGAAAATACATTACAACTTTTATAAAAAATTAATCGAACCAAACCGTGACCACCCGTACTAAATATAACAAAAAATTAATCGAAACAAACAAAAAAATATTTTTATTTGTTACAATTTTTTTTAAAATATCTTTTTGTTACAACTTTAAAAAAAAAATACTTTTTTGTTACATCTTTTTTTTTTCAACTTTTGTTGTCTTTAAAATTAAAATATATATATATATTGTAGGGGGGTTTTGGTAGGGGTTTTTCGTAGGGGGGTCTGTATAACAGACCCCATTCAATTTTCCGGTTTTAGAATACAATTAGAATTTTTTCCCTCCGTATGATACACGGTAATAGTTGTAATTAAATAATTATAAAGAGATGACACTACACCAAAACAAGATTTTGTGATATTGAAACTCGCTAGATTTGTGATTCCCAATGACAGTCATAACTTTGTGACCGTTAAAAACAGTTATACAATAAAACTTCGATAAATGAATATGGTCGGGACTAGAGAAAAATATTTATTTAATGAAATTATTAATTTATCAAGAGAAATTTTGAACATATAATAAAGAGTTGGAACCGAAAAAAATTATTTATTGATTCGTTTATCGCATATTTATTTATCAAGGTTTTACAATGATAGATATAAAAATCCTATTTCATGTGAAACCAATCGGATTCCTCTCTCACACATCTCAGTTTCATTTTCGCACTTTGAATAATTTCGTCTCTCTCCCTCTCTCACAAATCGAAGAACCAGTTCTCTCTTTAAATTAATTCTTCACTGCAAATTCCGATCTCCCTCTCTGAAAAATCTCTGATACAAATACTCACAAGTAAAAACACACTCAACAAAAGTCGTCACACACATACACCCATAAACACACACACCCAACCGCAACCACTGCAAAAGAAAAAAAGGAAAATACGGCTGTGCGCAAACGGAGGGTAAGGGTTCAGTTGTCGGCGGTGGCAAGTTTCGATTCATGACCTAGGTTTTACAGTGGCTCAAGCGTGACTGGGTGCTAGGGCTCTAATCGGATACGGACAAATTTGGAGTTACTCGACTCTTATTTTGGTTGGGCTGAGTTTGGTTCTCATGACCTGGGACGTATTTTCTGGCAATGGTTCCAGGTTTCAGGATCGTTTCACTGCTTATGTAATTTAAGGTTTGAAGATTTGAATCTAGTTGAGGTAGGTTTTTCTGAAATGGGGTTCACTGGCTCAAATGAGGATTTGGATTTGATGATTTGATTGGGATTGACTTGATGTTGATTTTTGCAGGTTCAAGTAAGATTTACAGGTATGCACAATGAATGGGTATATGTATTTTGATATAGATACATATTTATGTGTTTGTTTATTGTGTCTATCTGGATGTAGATAATATCCATAACTTTTAGATACTGTGAGGACTTTGGACACAAATGAACATGAGTCTGGTTGTTTCCTTAATCTGGTATGCTACTAATGTATGTAAATCCAATATGACCTGCTTAATAAGTTTTGAATTCATATTCATGTACCGTAGCCTTTGAGATTGGAATTAAATATGTATTGGATGGAGTAAAAGTCTTGCATAGTGTTTGCACTTGCAAATTACATTTCCCTAAAGTTCAATTAGCATAAGGAACTTTTGTTTCCTTTTCCCCATCTAGTAAATGCTGGAAGGGAAATAGAAAGTAATTTAAGTGTCCATTGTGCACAGGTCAATTTTTTCAAGAAAGACTTGTAGTTCTCCATGGCATTCACTCTGAAAATGGGGCATCCATTTTCCTTTTCTGTTCATTTTACAAGTTTCATGTAAGGAGAAGTTTGAATGGCCTGTGGGCAACTCTTTTTAGGATTAACCTTTATGTTGGATATTCTTTTCTTTATCCTTGATGCAGGCATCTGACGGGTCATTTGTTAAAAGATCAGCTGCTAGCATGCTTAGTTCGAAGAAACCTATTAATACAGCTGTAAGTTATTAAATAACTCAATCATCTCTTCATGTTGATAGTGGTTAACCGGTAATAACATGATCTTATTATACGTGATGATACTTCAGAGTTAAGATCTATCATAAGTACTATTCTCAGTCGTTCTTTTGACTATAATATCCTTTTTTACACACATTTTTATTGTCCATTTATAATTATAGAATATCCTTCACCTACAAGACATTATTGACATTGGATTTGGATTATTGACATTATCCTCCAGCTATAATATCCTTTCACCCAATATTCTTAGCTCTCACCTACAAGACATTATTGACATTAGATTTGGTCGCTGCAAAAAGTGGAACCGTTGCTTGCTAGGACTTCATGTTTAACACTATAGAGGCTGTCTGAAGAAGATCAGAAAAACTGTTGTTAACAAATGGAAACCGTGTTTTTGAACAATTCATTGCCGAGTGAGCATGAATGGCCTTTTCGGGTATTCTTAATTGTTTTCTTACTGTTTTATCTCTCTCTCTCTCTTTGTCTCTCACTCTGTCTTTGTCTCTCATTTTCCTATTTTAATGCCAGAACATTTATGATTAATTGAAGTGACTTCTATTCCTTCAGTATCTTGAATTGCAGGCATCCGAAATGCTTGTTTTGTCATTTAATGATTATTAATGCTGCATTCTGGTAAAAATGATTCAGGATTCCCATTTCCGTGTTTTTGCTTAAAATACAGCATCATCTACTTATTCTCATCTAATCTCTTTCAACTTTTAGTGAGTCAAATCTTTAACTGTTTTTCACCATTGTGCAAACGCGAAGGCCTAGGTTAAATAAATAGTGGGCGAATAAAAAACTCAATCATCATCCCCAATTCAAATCCAAATCTAAATCTAAATCTAATCAACAATGTCGACCAATCCGGCGGCCGCTCTCAACTCAATTGCTGTAGGTATCAAGCAGATCGTAAATGAAAGGGACTCACCCTGACGCTTGCTACCAGTAGCAGTAGGAGATTTCCCCTTGGCAGTAGCAGTAGACATCCCCTTTCTAGGGCTAGGGATAGGTGCAGAAGGAGACTTCAAGGCAGTAGCAGTAGGAGACTTCCCCTTTGGGCTAGGGATAGGCGCATGGCTAGGGAGACGAGTAGGAGGGATGGAGGAGGAAGGGGATTTTCCCTTGACAACAGTGCAGCAACAGTAGGAATGACGCCATCAGCAGCAACTCGAACTTCAATTTCATCATGGCCTAGCATTTCAATACAAAATTTCATAAACTTTGCCAGATGTTCGGTGGGGACCAACACAGTGCCGTGGAACTTTCCCTGTTCAATCACCATCTCCATGGCAGATATGTGTTCGGCGATTACAAACACCTCAGCACAATCGGCGAAGGGACCTTCATTTGCTTCGACGATCTGCTTGATACCTACAGCAAATGAAGGTCCCTTCGTAAACTCTGCCAGATCGTCGAAGCAAATGAAGATCCCTTCGTCGATTGTGCTGAGGTGTTTGTAATCGCCGAACACATATCTGCCATGGAGATGGTAATTGAACAGGGAAAGTTCCACGGCACTGTGTTGGTCCCCACCGAACATCTGGTAGAGTTTATGAAGTTTCGTATTGAAATGCTAGACCATGATGAAATTGAAGTTCGAGTTGCTGCTGATGGCGTCATTCCTACTGCTGCTGCACCCGTTGGCAAGGGAAAATCTCATCCCTCCTCCATCCCTCCTACTCGTCTCCCTAGCCATGCGCCTATCCCTAGCCCAAAGGGGAAGTCTCCTACTGCTACTGCCTTGAAGTCTCCTTCTGCACCTATCCCTAGCCCTAGAAAGGGGATGTCTACTGCTACTGGTAGCAAGCGTCAGGGTGACGATTACGATCTTGCTCTTTATAATCGGGGTGACTATGGTGGGGAAGGAACAACTTCAGACGATGATGCACTCTAGAAGAAATAGTCGCCTATCTAGTAATTGTTGTTTAATTCGGTTTGTTAATTCCCACCCCTATCATGCACTCTAGAAGAAATAGTCGTCTATCTAGTAATAGTTGTTTACTTTCCTTTGTTAATTCCCACGCCTATCCCCTCTGTAATAATCATTCGTTCATTGTTATCTAGTTTTAACTAGTCATTCCTTTTCTTCAGGCTCAATTAATTGCAAGCATTTATAGTTTCTTTGTTGCAAATCATGCCAATTGAAGTTTACTTAGTTTTGTTTCTAATTGATTGTTGTTCGCTAGCTTTAAGTCTTGATCTTATTTTTGCTGATTGACAAGAAGGAACTTGCTCCACTACAAGAGCTTATTTAATCCATTATCCGGTATTAAGCACTATTGCCTATCGATCTTGTTCTACATACGAAATAAGTGTGTTTAGAGTTAGTTCCCTGTACCTGATTTTCATTGTACTCTAACATCTCATCTGATGGTATTCTTCACATAACTTGTCCAAAATTAATGTTAATGCCAAGACAAGTTTGTTTCTATACGCTTTTCTCTATTAATGCAACGGTTCACATTTCTACAAAGCTGAGTTGATCTCCCACATCAACACTCCCTATATATCTTAATCTGATATGAAGTATGTTTAGAAACGGCTCAAACATCTTAACCATGGAATGGTACCTCCAGAGAGTGAGCTGTAGCTTAACTTTCCTCTATAATAAGATCTTTATTGCAACCTTTATAAGCACCTGATTTTTATTGAGCTCCATAATAAAGAGTTTCACAGAGAACTATCTATGGTCATATGATCTATGTTTATAGTTTCTCTGCAGTGTACATCAGAAGATGAATGGTAAAAATATGTATGCTTCTGCTAGACTAGACACACATGCGGGTCAATTTGGCATTGTTTTTATTTTCCCTCTGTTTAGAGTCTAGACAAATACCTCAATAAGTTGTTGTTTCTGATAATGCCCCTAGCCCTCTCTTGGGATGCAAAACATTTTTTGGGCGACTCAACTGCTTTCAATTCTATCTCTGTCCAGATAGCTCAAGTTCATAGAGCAATTCTGCGTGATGGGCAGGGCGTAGTTGTTTAAGTTCCACATGAGGGTATAAAATAAATCATATTGGAGGTTGTTTTTGTCTTGAGATAGTCTTATTAATATTTATGTGCACATGATATCATTGTTCTGATTTATTTTATTTTATTTTCAATTCTTTTAATAGGATCCGAGAAACGCTAAGTCTATAGTTGATTGGATTGCCTTGGCAGAACCACAATATGACTTCAATCCTATGATTGATGAGTGGTGCAAAGAAGCACCCACAAGAACTCGACTTAAAACACTGAGGCTGGTATGCTATTGATAATTCATTGAATTTGTGTCTTATATCTATTTTTAGAATCCTTTTGACACTTAATATGCTTCTCTCTTGGTTTATGTAGAAAACACTCGGAGAGTTTCTAAGAATCTTGGCTGCAAAAGTAATTCTGATGAAAACACTCTGACGTTGTAGCCTGCCTAAATTACATTCAAGTACTTCTGATTGTTTTCATGTATCTCTGGTTTTCTCCAAGGTTTAGACAACGTTAGGTGTATCTAACAACTTTGGTTTGCTTTCCCTCATGGGGGGACAGTTCTGATTGCATGTGTACCAGAAAAAAAACAATACCTTATTGGCCAGCTTTGAAGCATACCTGAAAATGGTATCTGTATATAACAAGGGTCTAACTTTCCGTATATGATAACTGATGTCCATAACATCAAAATAATAAGCTAGCATAAAAAATACTGGAATACTTGTGGATTCCAGTTTGTATCTAGAATTGCCGTTTTGTATATATTTACCCTAGGAAACCAACCACATTGAAGATGCATCTGTAGGCTCCAATTTTGTTAGAATACTGTATGTCAGCTGCACAAATTTGTTTAACGCCACTATTACCTTATATGTGACTTTGACTACCTTCCTCATCCACAAGTGAGCATCATATCATCAACAATGCTCCTTATTCGGAACCCCCCTCTCAACAACTGAAGGAACATTACTCAAAACACCCGGTGCAGGACAACATCCCTATATAGTTCTCTTTTGTGCAAGAACAACTCTCCTTGGGCATGCCATGTCATGCTCTTCCCGCCTCAAATCCCAAGACACTGCACAAAAACTTTCTGGTTCAGTGACTTCAGTCCTTTTTAATAGGACCTGATCTGTTATCTGCTTATTTAGAAAAAGTGCTACAGTTTATCAGATTTTTGAACCCCACTAGTAGAAAATGTAGTTTGATAGTTCATCACCGAAAGGACTCCTTTGATCCCATATGTGACTCCAAGGTTGAAGCGTATGAGTCTTGGTCATCATGTGTATATCTCTTTCACCCTAGACTTAATCTCATTCGTAAACTTCATGTGTATGGGCTCGTTAGGTCTTTCCTCTTCAGGTCATTTGTTTCCATATTTACCTTCTATGACCCAGTGGTTTCTTCCATATACTAAATTTATTTGTTAAAATCCATGTATGCTTGTTGTTACTTTGAAGAAAACTTATGTGCTGTTTCTTGCAGGGTGATCATGTGGCTCTTTTATCCTCGTTCACAGAAATGGGACTTATGCTGCAGTTGGATGTACCTGAGCAATTAATGGAAATAACAAATGTCTTCTTCCGCACTTCAACCCCAGGAAATGAAACCACACTAAGAGACACATTCAATATAATCCTATTCTTTTGTATGTATTGAGTTCATTCCGCTTTTTGGTGAAGCAAACGATGAAAGCTTTAGCTGAGCAAAGAGATAAAAATATGAAGGTCTTTCAAGAGAAAATGAAGCTCAATGAGAAACAAGTAAAATGATTCAATCCTGCAAGTCCAAATGATGTCCTTGATTATGATGTTATTAACCAATTAGTGGAAAACCTCCCCTCCAACACATGGAACACCAAACAAAAGTATTTTCATTGGCTCCATATATATATATTTTCTTCAGGTTAATGCAATGTTTTAAAAGGCGAAGACGTAAGCCTAGGCGTTGGCCTGACGAAAAGCGAGGCGTAAGCACCCCGTGCATTTTTTTTTATATAGAACAAGACCTGGATAGAAATCCCTTGAACAAATAAGGTTCAAATAAGTAATCATCCAAGTTAAACAACATAGATAAAGTCTAATGACACAAGTTCCACAATAAAAAACATAAAAGTAGAAAAATAAAACAGCAATCCTGAAAAATAAAACATAAAAGTTTTTTTTTTCCCTTTCATTTCTCAAATTAATTGGTGGTGTTTTATTTTAAATTAAAATGACATCTACAACCTTTTTTATATTAAAAGGATTTATTTGGAAATATAATTTATACCCTCATCATCTTATTTCTTTGGCCTGCCCACATACACCTCACACTGCCTTCACACTGTCCTCCTTAACCCTCAAGACACCAAACCGGCACCCTCTTCGTCTTCTTCTTCTTTATCTCGCCGCCACCACCACCATTCTTCACAAAAACAGCAACCCTGCACTCTTTCTCTCCCTCCCCTCTTGTCTAATATGATTTTTATGTTTATCCATCTAATTTCTTCTTATATCTCCCGTAAATTCCTTCCTGATCTCTAAATACCATTTAAATGCCCAAGAGATTGAACCAATTGATTTTTTTTTGGATCTTGAACTATTTAATAAAGATACACAAAAAGCTTAAGCTTCTGGCATAAAGCGCAAAAAGCGTACGCTGCGCGCAAAATGCGTAAGCTCTGGAAAAAAGGCGTGCGCCTAATATGCTCCTCGCATAGATATGCAAGCCCTGAGGCGTTTTTTCACAAAGGCGCCCCAATGCGAGCCTTGAAGCGAGCTCTGCGCCGCTTTTTTAAACATTGGGTTAATGCTTTCCCAGGGGATGTCATTATATTCAGCAGTCATTAATCTTGTAAGAGGTATCAGATAAATTCTATGTGTACTTGCTTCTGCTATTTGGTGTTATAAATTTCCATAATTTGTGAACTGAAATGGATTTCAGGTCTATCATCAACATTGAGTCTTCTTGTAGTTTACTTTACTTGGATATTATGCGACCATTTGCAGAATCTGTTTTGCAATGGTAAGCTGTGATTTTATGATTTCTGTATCTGCAGGGATGCTCATCCCCTTACTTGCGTGCAACTTGTTTCAGCAATGTGAACAAAGGGCCGGCAATTAATCCAAATTGGATGCATGACACTCCTATCCTTTCTAATGTTGAGAACAAGCTTCGGAAGCTCTTAATTGAGCTAGGGAATGCTGATAAAGTAATCGGAATCCAGGTAGATCATTATTGCACAATAAGTATGATAACCTGTCTGATTTAAGTTCTTTTCCTTTAAAAATAAATTAAAACACAATGATCACTATTTCCTTTGCAAAGAACATGCCATGTTTTTATTCCCTCATCTCTATTTGATTGATTGATATAGGGTTTGGTTGTTGAAGTTGCATCAACAGATCATATTGTTGATATTTACAAATGCATCTCATTATTTCCCATTTTATGTTGGAAACCTGTGCTAGATAGGAATGCTATCTCTTGGGATTTATAGAATATATTGACAGGATAGGTGCGGTCATTTTTGGTTCAAATTAGGCTAGACGTTTATCTTCTTCTCTCTCTTTTTAATTTTATTTTTACCTAGTCATTAAGTTAATTTCTACGTCATGTTCCATGATGTATGTGTTGATTTTACAATATCAATCACGTATTGTGACATGACAATAGCAATTATCTCAAACTCATCGTCGTCTCATGATATTTTCCATATAAATGGAAAAACCTATGATGTTGACGGTTTTGGAATTTCGTTCTATTTCTCCTTCATATGAAGGTTGCGACAGGAAGGGCATCCGGCGTAAAACTTTGCTACTTTGTTATTTGCATGAGTTATGGTGTTAACTAATTTTAGACAATTAGACGACACTATAATCTTCATGCCACCGACCCCAACATAGTTGGGATTAAGGTGCTGTTGATGATGATGATGATGATGATTAAGTTAATTTCTTTTGGCATCTCTTAGTGTGTTTGTCAAGTGATGGATCTTGTGCCCTTAATTTGATTGGAAATCTACTTGTTTTTGCTATATATTATTAGTTCTTCTGGCCTCCCTGGGAAGTTCTGTTGCTCTTCACTGAACTTGCTTAGGTGTGTGCCTATAAAGATGGAGAAGTAATCATTGACACTGCTGCTGGGATGCTTGGAAGATATGATCCTAGACCAGTTCAGCCTGATAATTTATTCCCTGTTTTTTGCTGTATCGAAAGGAATTACATCAGAAATGGTTCACTGGCTGGTTGATAAAGGGTATGCCAATATTGTTAGTGCTCTGTTATATTTATGTTGGCATCAGGCTGTGGATCTTGGTGAATAACGTAGATATGTTTGTCACTCTTGATCAAGGTTGTTAAGTCGACAAGTCGACAAGTCGAGCCTGAGTACCGTGGAATTGACTAGTCGACAAGTCGCCAGACTAGTCGTAAATAGTCGACAATATCCTATTTAGAGTAATTATAATATATAATATAGGTAAACATACTTCAATTTCACAGTTCAAATAAAAACTAATAGATAATAAGTTCAAGTACCCAAAGTCAAACATCTATAAGCAAATAAAAACATAATTAAATAGTCAAATCAACTAAACAAACACAATCATGCATCAAATTCATCCATCTTGACTAGCTTTTCTTTTAGGATCTTTAGCTAACTCTCTCCGAGAACTTTCGGTTTCAATATTTTCATTCTCCATTTTTTCTGCACAAAAACAAGCTATAATCAGTGAATACCGAATATGCAGCCTGCTGGGAGCCAGATGCAGTGCAGAATGCAAAAAAAAAATGAAAAAAAACTGAGCAGAATACAAAAATTAATTTTAAAAATAAACCGAAAATTAATTTGCTGTTCAAGTGCAGAATGCTCAATGTTCAATGCAGTGCAGAAATTGCTAAGTGCAGAATGCAAAAAAAAAAACTGAGCAGAATGCAAAAAAAAAAAAGAGCAGAATGCAAAAATTATTTTAAAAATAAAACCGAAAATTAATTACAAAAATAAAACCGAAAATTAATTTTTAAAAATTAAACAAAAATTATTTATAAGAAATAAAACAGAAAAAAATGAAAAATAAAAATAAAAATGTATGTAATATTATATTATACACCCAGTAAAGAAAAAAAAAGAAAAAGAGGAGAAAAGATGAGAGAAAGAGTCGGAAGACAGGAGAGGAGAGAAAACTTACCGAAGGAGATGAAGCCGCCGTTGAAGTCGCCGGAGGAGATGAAGTCGCCGGAGGAGATAGTCGTGGTCTGTCGCGCCGCTGTCGGGTGAGAAGAGAAGAAAAGTCGCGGACTGTCGGGTGAGAAGAGGAGAAAAGTCGCGCATACGGGTAGGTCAAGTAAAAACTTTTTTTTTTAATTGATGAAAGGTCGCGGATTGCGGGTCTGGGCGGGTCAGCCCCGGGTACAACCCACGGACGACTAATACAACAGTCGGGCGTCGACTATTTCAGCCAGGTCGACTTCTCGACTAGTCGGAGACTAGTCGGCGACTAGTCGTCGACGTGACAACCATGCTCTTGATGCATTCATTGCTAGTTTGTCGGCGACTAGTCGTCGACGTGACAACCATGCTCTTGATGCATTCATTGCTAGTTTGTGCTGATTGGGGTCTTTTCTTCACTAGCTCCTTCCTGTTAACCCTATTTAATATTCCCTCCGTCCCACTCGAGACGTCCCATAACTTTTGGGCACGATCATTTAAGAGAGAGAATAAAGTGGTGTTCCACTCACATAGGTATAGTTAAAAAGATGATGGGGCCCACAATTTCTTACCTAATTAAGTAATGGGACAACCCAAAATGCAAAGTGAGATGTTTAGAGTATATATCTAATCTCTTATGTGAAAATCATCGATTCATGATATCCAACAAAATTATTAGTATTCAAAGTTGATTGGTCGCCGCACCTGATTTGGCTGGAAGGTTATATTCAGTTTTAACCGTTTAAAATTCATCTAGCAGGAAGCTGCCTTCAGGACAAGGTTGAAAATATTTGGCCAGAATTTGGATCAAATGGAGAAGACAAGATAAAGGTAACGTTTCGGATGTATGCTAGTTTTTCATATGATTAAGACGAATAAAAAAATTGTGGGGCAAGTAAGTGCAGTCATTTTTGTTTATTTACCAGATGATGCAACTAATGTTTTAAAAAACGCGAGAGGCGAGGCGCGGCAAAAACGCCTCGGGGCGTTGTAATTCAGACTAAATCTGAGGCGACCGCCTCAGTCGATCGAGGCGGCAGAAGAAACGCACGCTTCGAAGCGTGCGTTTGAGGCGCAGAGGCGCGGCCTTTTCTTTTTTTTTTTTTTTTCTTTTTTTCTTTTGCTTGAACCAGGAGAAAAAAGAATTACTTGTTGATCCTTGAAGAAGTTTCAGTAAAGTTCGCTAATTGTAAACTGTGCATACGAAGAAAATATGAAACGCGAGGAGTAGGTGAATAAATAGGGTATAGCCAATGTTTTAAAAAGTAATAAAAAAGAATAGATGATAAATTTTATGTAAAATTTGGGAGAGAATGTAATTTATTTTATATAAAAATTTATTTTATATTTTTTGTGATTTTATTAGAGAAAAACAAAATACAACTGAAAAAATTAAATTTTTGACCTAATTAAATTTTATTAGTAAATTTTACAGTTATAATATTGAATTTATGAGTTGTTGCTCTTTTTTATTTAAAACATACATAAGCTTGTTATTCTATTAAATGGTATTAAATATTTGAAAATTAACAATATTAAATATCGATTTTTGATAGAGAATGAAATTAAATTATATTAAAAAAAGATCCTTATTTATCCTTTTTTTAATTTTATTAGAAAATAAAATAAAATTTAGGCTTAGGCCACAATAATATGGTACTTTAGTACCCTAATGCTTAATTGATGTACATTATTACTAATTTATATCAATAATATGATATTTTTATGAGATTGTTAGAGTTTTTTTATTTCAAACGAGGCTTACGCCTCAATGCGCCTCGAGGCTTACGCCTCGCCTCGTCCGGCCAAAACGCCTCAAACTCGCCTCGCGCCTTTTAAAACATTGGATGCAACCTAACTTCCATTTTCTTAATTCCAAGACCATATTAGGGTGTAGTAATAATCACTATCTCCACTTTGTTTCGTATTTGAATTTTGTTGTTGGATGTGTTAAAATATTCTTTTCTTGTATTATTAGGTTCATCATGTGCTTAATCTCACATCTGGTTTGCACAATGCCATGGGTAGTGTAACACGCGAAAACCCTCTACTTTTGACCGAGTGGTTAAATTGCATCGCAAAGATGGTGTCAGAGACTGAACCTGGAGATCAGCAGTTGTACCATTACTTGTCTTTTGGCTGGTTATGTGGCGGTATTATTGAGGTAACAAAACATTAACTCAAAGATGTTACTCTTTCAGTAACACAATGGTATTGTGGATTTCAATCTTATATTTCCCTAGTTTGAGAATTATCTTCTGATGTATGGGTTTGGGGACATACAAAAAGCTGAAAATAGTATTCTGATAATGGTGGTGTTGCATGACAAAAATGAATATGCTGAAACATGTTACAGCAAACTTCTAGGGACTGGATTAAGTTAGTCGTGTCAGTAGGTCTGGATAGGTAATTTCTAGGAGGAAGCCTTAGTTCTCCTTTGCCCTCTCCTGAGCTGTGCCAAGAAGTCTCATTTTCATTACTCCTCAGTTCTCTGGTAAATGATTGCGAGGCTTATTAATAATCTTATTATTTTCATAATACAGCACGCCTCAAGGAAGAAGTTTCAGGAGATCCTTGAAGCGGCATTTATTCACCCTCTTAACATAGATGGTGAGCTATACATTGGAATTCCTCGAGGCATGTGTCGGCTCTTCATGATTATGTCTCCTATTCAGACACACTGACCTTGTTATCTTCCTTTTCGACTTCATATATTTATACTAGGTCTGGAATCTCGATTTGCCACTTTCACATCTGATATGGAAGACCTGAAGAGACTCTCTGAGGTCACCAAAATTCCCCAAATACAAGATGCATCTGAGATTGTGTCTGCTCTCCCTGCTTTATTCAACACTTTTTTTACACCCCATGCCATCATATTCATACCTTTTACAGAATTAAAGAATAGTTTTCTCATTCCTTCATATTCTCATATTAGCTTCTTTAAGGATCTAATTGAAAAAAGTTGCTTGATTTTCGTCTTTAGCTGTAGATTTCTTCAACCGGTGAACTTCTATATGGCACCCTCACAGAGTTCTGTGCGCCAGAGAACTGCCCTGCAATGTCTGCTGGTCCGATCGTTTGAAACTAGAAAAAGAGAAGAAAGTTTTAAAATTAACTTATTAGTCTGATGCTAGTGCAAGGAGAATATATTTGTTATTTGCTCTATACTTGTTACTTCTATATGTATGTATAAGAAATGTTCCTGATATGAAGACAAATATATTTCCTGATATTGGTGGATGGTGTAACAATTAGGAAACCTATTGAAGTTTCATTCAGCTCCTAAATAGGTTGAGTATCTGATGGACTGGAACGAGACGCAGTTGGATGATGAGTCCTTGTTTCCTCAAAGGCTTGGTAATGATGATTTCTGATTCAGTTCACAGTGCTATCAAAAACTACCTTCTTCTGTTAATATTTCATATCCACCAGCAGTTTGGTGAAAACATTTTCCATTTTGATATATTTATGTCTCAATACTGATGGAGGAACCTTTGCAGGTGCGCCATTTCGCACTAATTTAAGGGATGTAGTGAAAACCATATTCAAAACGGCTATTCCGCATATATGTCATTTTCATTTTCAGAAGTTTGCGAGTCTGAAGGAGGAAGCACTTCTAAACACTTGCTTCAAGCATTTTATACTTTTTAGATATGCAAGGTTTCTGATTCTTTGCTTTTCTTCAAGCTCAATCAATTGCTAGAATTTATAGTTTTTTTGTTGCAAATCAAGCCAGTTGAAGTTCACTTAGTTCTGCTTCTAATCGAGCTAGTATCGTTCACTAGCTTTAACTCTCGAGCTTATTTTGCAGGAATTTTTGTTGATAGACAAGAAGGAACTCACTCCGCTGGTTGTATTTTTTCTTCTGCTTTCGGTGATGATTTTTTTTTCCTTTTTTGTTTCAGCCATTTTGTTAGTTAATGCAGATATCCCTTCTAGATTTTGAATACTGTATTAGCTAACAATTTATATCTATCAACAGGCCTCTGTATTTTCCTAAAAATATCAAAACTCTCCGAGGCCTGGTTTTCTGTTATTATAAGAAAGTATTAGTCAGAAAAAATCTTCATATGTCATCTTTAGAACTTTTACAGGCTATAACGTAAATGGGTAATACACATGAGCTGGTAAGTGATTTTTTTTTTTGGCAGGTCCGGGTTCTGTCTGGTTTATCAGCTGTAAGTGGAAGTGTTTCTCCTTTTTACGTTTTCAGATTAAAGTTTTTTTAACTGCTCTAGCTCTATGTTTGTATTCAGTTGCTCAACAAAGTTTTTAAATGTTTGCAGGAGTGTAATTGACTATAACATTTACTGGTTAAATGCCTGTGAGTAACTTGATTCTACATCCATTACAAACTGCTGAGCAGTAGACTTATTCAATTCGAGCAAGTTTCTGTAAAAAAAATTCTATTTGAGTTTGTTTAGGTTCTATAGGAATTAAAGTGTGATGCACTTAGATATAGTTATTCAATCTGATTACGAATTGATGCTCCACTTTTAGTTGCTGTGAGAAATAAGGACATTGTTTGTTTACAACATGCACTTTCATGGAATGTAAATTTTCGACCGGGTAAAAAAAAGTTGAGGAATGAATCTTAACAAAATCTTTTTCCTTTTTTTACTCCTTCAGCTGGCCTGACTCGGACGTATAATTTTATCCTTATTTTTTTTTTCCGTTTCTGTGCATTTCAGACCTTCGGGTTCCTCGATCGACCAGTTTTTTCTTTCGATTCGTTTTTCTCTCATATCTTTTCTTTTTCTTTCTGCGATTTCGGAAGAAATTGTTGAGTCTTGTCAGAAAATCACCCTACTTTTGAAACTGAATCTGCATCAAAAGATAAAGATGCAAATTATAAAACTAAATCTACTGTACAGTTGAAGTGTCCCCCAAGTACTCGCATTTCCAGCCTTAAATTTGCCAGCTTTGGAACTCCCACGGGCACCTGTGGATAGCAATACAACTTCTTTGGTGGAAAAGGTATGAAATGATCTGAACCTTTTTTCATCATAAATTCTGTGTTAATGTTTCTTAAAGTGTTTGTTCTTTAGCCTAGGAAAAGAAAGGTTTCACTTTTATATTAAAATTTCAGTAGTTAATTAAAAACACTTCGGTGTTTGTGACTAGGGGTCGTTTGCTTCATGGTACTTGAACGTGAATCATAATGTTTTTCTCATACGCTTGCTTCTTAGTATTATTTGCTAATGCTCTTAATCTCCAAATCTTCGCGAGTTCAGTGAATTGATGAGTAGTATATATAGCATGGTGAACCTTTTCATTTTTCAAGAACTACGGCAAATTATCTATAATATGTATGATAAGATGATGAATCTGAATGGAACTGCAGGTCTGCTTGAACAAATTTAGTTGCAGCATTGAACTGTTAGAGAAAAACTTTAACAAGAATTTGTGTCCCGGTGTAACAAAATCACTTGCTGTTGAGGCAGTGTGCAGCTGAAATTATTTTTGACAGCACAGACCGAGCTTCCAAGAAATATTTCATTTTTAATTCAGAACAAAAACGATAGCAAGTTTAATACTATATACAAAGAAATTACAGTTCTCTATTAATTCGATGTATTTTGAGGATGAGATTGGTTTTTGACATATTGGATTGGATGTAAAAATAATTTACATATATATTGTAGCCATATATTATAAGGGGCGATCTTTCGTCGCCCGTCTCCTGCTTCCTCATGTGCACCGCCCATTTTCTTTCACCTGCTTGCTTCATTCGTTTTTCCCTGTCGCTGCTGCTGCTCCTCGATTGACACCTCCTCCTCCGTTTCTTTCCAAATCTCCCCCTCGTCCCCATCCACTATCTCAGTATCTTCTTCTTCATTCGTTTGCTGCGCTTCGGACTTCAGCTTCTTCGTCCAAGGTTTTTCATCTTCTGTTGCTGTGAGGTTGATCACCCTATCTCGAGGCCTTCTTATTCTTTCGTGCTTTTGGATATTTAACGGAAGGTAGTTTCTTCCTTCTTTTCAATTTCGTTTCTTTATTTTCTTCAGTTTCTTTTTTTGATTTGGATGATTGGGTTTTTTTATTTTCGGAGAATCTATTTAGGGTTTCGTTTTTTGGTTTTTTTTCTTTTACACGATGTCTCCCTTTCATCCTTGGAAGACACCTAAGAGATCTCCTGATGTAATTTTTTTTTCCAGGCTTTTGTATGTCTTGTTTTCTTGGCTGGATTTTCGTTTTTTTCATTGTAATCCAAGTAATGTGTATTTAGTGTTTTATGAATTTTGTTCATTTTGCAGGATTTTTTAATGATTTGGAGGTGATCTTCGAAGAGGTACAGTTTGTGGTAAATTCGTTTACGTTAATCACTATTCAGGCGTGCTTAATGGATCTAACTATCGATGGTGTTTTGATGTAATTGAGCTTACTAGTATGGTAATTTACTTTTTTTTTTTGCAGGATTTTTTGGCAATTGGAGTGAGTAAAGCTTGATTTTTTTTTTTAAAGATTTGGGGAGATGAGAATAAGACATTAGATAATAATTAGAGATTATGATGAAGAGGTCCAGTGATGATTGCGTAAGTCCTCAGGTCAAGCGCCCCGCCATTTCCCCTCGCGCTGAACCGTAAGTTCTCGTTTTTGGTGGCTTTTTTTTTGTCTGATTTATAAAGTTTAAAATAACTCAATAT
>JAWKAU010000647.1:0-47000 GCA_033398695.1 Orobanche coerulescens
TTGCATTTTATTTTTCGCATTTTTAAAGGTGGAATCTGATGCGGAAATATCTCCGAAGTTGCATTCAACTTCCATTGTTATAATTGAACTAAAATAACTGAACTAAGACGGTGTTGAATATAACGATCTAATAAATCAATGCAATACAGAAACAAAAAGAATGATTTCCATATGATAAAATCTTGCATTTCTAGGACCACAGAGCACTCGATGGTTAGACGAGCCACAAACAACCTTCCTTTGGTGATTCGAGGCCACATACACAACAAGCGTAGGGATCGCAAAAAAACAGCGGAACGCCACAGTACCGAGATAATAAAAAAAATCGAAAATGCCTAAACTTTTATATATTTAATTTCCGGTATGGTATGTTACCATATCAAAAAAACTTGAAGTTTTGGATATTTTTTAGGTATTTCTGTCAGCATACCTAATTCTATCGATATTTTGGTAGTTCCGCATTCGGTATACTAAGAAATTTCGATACACCAAAATCAACAATAAGTTTGGTACATACATAGGCGGATCCATGCCTAACATGGTGGTGCACGTGCACCACCAGATTTTTTTCAGAATAAGATCCACTTCCCCGATAATATTTAGTATTATTTTTTCCGTTATTTTATTTTGGCAATAGTTAAATTATCGAGGAGTTTAATTATTTTTTACTCTCGAAGTTTAATAGGTAAAGTCATATATACCTATTAAATATATTTTTTGATTTGACGTAATTTGTATTGATCAAGGCGATATTAATTAAAGTGTTTAAAATTGTTTATTCAATCTTGAAATATTTCACAAACACTTGCTTCTTTTGAAGAATATTTATGTAATATGATGAAAAAATTAATATGCATCCTTAATACAAAACTAGCTGAAGGGTTTCAGTTAACCAAATATTAGAAATTACTTTTGAAAGAAATGTTGATTTTGCCCGTAGCAACTGCAAGTGTTGAACGAGTCTTCTCAGCTATGAAGTATGTGAAGAGTGAGTTATGTAGTAAGATGGGTGATCAATGGTTAAATAATCATCTTGTAACATTTATAGAAAAATATGTACTTAAAACTATTAGTAATGATGTTATTTTAGCACATTTTCAGTAAATGGACAGTAAATGTAGGTGATTTTCTTTGTAAATGTACGGATCCTTTGTTTTTTTTTTTTTTTTTTTTTCCCCACACGCGCACACGAGGGGGATCGTCCCCTGTCCTGAGTACCCCCAAAGGCTCGACCTCACCCCGATCTAGAGGTAAGTTTTCCAACATGACATGTTCGCCTAATTGTCTCCCGCTTTGTTATTACTGACTTTCTTTATGTATTATTTGTTATCTTTAATGTAATTTTAATATATATTTTATCGTTCGACATTGTTTTTCGTGGGACGGTCAGTGCACCAGTGGTTTTTCGGTCCTGAATCCGCCTATGGGTACATATCGATACCGAAGTAGAATTCGATATACTGAAATTTCAGCACAATATCGATTGGATCGAATGACATACCGGAACTCAATTACCGAAATTCTCGCTACAGCATCGGTATGATTTTGCTATACCAAAATATTTGGTACACTATACAATATGACTGATATTATATCAATGACGACGGTACAAGATACCACCCCTAAGCAAGGCGAGGTGGATCATTCGGAAAATTCAAAAACTTTACTATGGGCGCCGTTGTCACATGGCGAGCTTCGTGTTGGTTCTGAATCTGGCGCCGAATTTCCGAACAAAGATCGTCTGAGCATTCGGTGGGGTTCGAAAAATTCTTGCTGATAGATGATTATAAATGTGAGCTGCTGAAAAGTGAAATTTGTGGGAAAATATGATATGAACTTGGAATCCATACATTTCCATCAAAACTTAACATCATTCTAGTAATGCACAACATTAACTGATAAATGGAGTAAAAAAAAAAAAAAAAACAAGAAACAAAGTTGAATTGAGCTTTAACCAAAAAGAAGAGTTCAATTAAGCACTTATCGAGCTTCAGTGCAACACATTATTATTTTATTATCGGTAGCTTACACCATCGCCACTTATAACCTCACCAATGCGATACACGGAATTTTGGGCATGATCGTCTCCAAGAATTCTAAGGGCAGCCTCCTCCTTCACCACTAGCACCATTCCAATCCCCATATTAAAAGTTCGTCTCATTTCCGCATCTTCTATTCTTCCAGCCTTCACACAATTTCACAAGAGAAAACATTATATATTACATTTCTTTATGACAGATTTATAAAATAAAAATGGTTATTACAAAATTACCACTGAGATTTAGTCTAATTACAAAAAGAAAAATAGTTTTCTTCCAAAAATACAAATTCCCCTATATTGTAAAACGATTTTTTTGTGATAAGGCTAATCCTCAAGGGCAGTTTTTGCAATATTCCAAAACGAAAATTTATAATTGTGACCTCTTGAATCCATTTGAAAACAGAGGGGACGGCCCAAGAGTCTTTGTATATTAGAGCTCCAAGGCCCTTCGGAAACACGCGCGGTATATTGTCAGTAAAACCACCACCAGTGATGTGGGCAATCCCTTTCACACCACCTTTGGTAATGAAGTCAAGAACCTGTATTGCCACCAAATGCCACATGATTCAAATTAATACTACTACTACTACTACTACTACTACTACTACTACTACTACTAATAATAATAATAATAATAATAATAATAATAATAATAGCAATATGTGAAGGAAAAAACACAGCAACAAGTAAATGCCATATAGGGAGTCAGGGACCATTGCAAATAAAGCTCTACGACGCACCTTCTTAACATATATAACCGTGGGTGCCATTAGAGCTTGGCCTAAGGTAGCAGATGAACCAGGAAGATTTTCTTTCAACGAAAGACCACTTCGCTCTAGAACCCTGGATAAAAAAAAAAAAAAACATCTCGTTTCATTTCATTTTGTTATTTTTTTCGGGGTATTGACAATTCTCTTTTTTAAATTTTCAGCAACAAAATGCGGTTGCGATGTTAAACCTCCGAACAAGAGAGAACCCATTTGAATGGACCCCACTGGATGGAAGACCAATGAGGACATCACCGACCTCTATGTTTTTCCCGTCAATGACAGAGTCTTTTTTCACAATGCCAACGGCAAAACCACTTAGATCATACTCACCATCCGCATAAAAATCAGGCATCTCTGCGGTCTGAAAGACAACCAACTCAGATTATTGAAGCCACTTTTTACAATCCACTCAAAAACGGAAGGTTTTAATAAAATATGAGTAGACATAATCTCAAACACACCCCCGTGAAATATAAATATGAACTAAAGTTGAAATTTTAGGAACTTTGCAGAATGACATGGTTGGTTGTGCATTTTCAAAATACGATTATATTTACCAGAAACAAGCAGATAGTTTATGAAAAGTTGCCGGTGAGTACCTCCCCTCCTAGAAGAGCACAATCAGATTGCCGGCAACCATCAACGATGCCTTTGATGACCTGCATTATAGATAACACGATGATTGAATTACACAGTGGCTTTGCCATAATTATGAAAAAAAAAATAGGGATAGATACGCTTCCACACCTTTTCCGCAAGATCAACATCAAGACGGCTAGTGGCAAAGTAATCGAGGAAAAACAAAGGCTTTGCTCCGGAAGTCACTATGTCATTAACACTCATGGCAACCTGAGCGAACAAAATTGCAATCATTACCCCCATTACTAATAAAGACCACACAGAGATTAATGGATTCGCTTTTTACTAAATCAATGCCGATCGTTTCATGGATTCCAGTCTCAAAAGCTAGCTTAAGTTTGGTTCCAACTCCATCGGTACCAGCTACTAGATAATTATCTCCTGCGAAGGATTGAAATATAATAAGATAAACATATAATAAGAAGGGAAAGATCACCAAGTTAAACAAAATCAAGAAAGAGTGGGAGAGGATACTCTCTCCTTCCCAAAATGGTTAGCAGGTTTTTACTTTACTTTGAATTTAAGGAGTTTTGACTTCTTTTGTTATTTGACAAATAGTTGACAAGTTTGAACTAAACATGACACGATTTTGGGAAATTCAAAAAGAAAAAACTGCCAATCATTTTGGGAACGGGGGAGTATAAACATATAGAGCGTGATGTGCTATGCGAAGGGAATGAGCAAGCTATAATGCTTCAAAAATAAGCCACAACGATCCAAATAGAACTTTGAATCTTGAAAGCCCAATCTAATGTTTGGTGGATGGGGAAAAAAATGCTATTCCTTACCCCCCCCCCGGTTGAAGAGTCCACTTTCAGAACATGAAATTTTCTGTTATATATAGTAGCTTACTAGATAAAAAATAAAGTAAAACATAATAAAGAGTGATAATATATAGTTTAGAAGGAGTTGTACGTTTGTTCAAACTTCAAATGACAACAATATAAAGTTGTACATTCACAAAAGTGGACTCTTCAAGTGGAACGGAGGGAGTATAAGTTCCTTTCATCATCAGGATATAACTTCAAGCACCTGTTATTACTCAAAAAAAAAAGCTCCAACAGTTGTTTTGAACTTCCGGGATGAAGTTCAATCAAAATGTCAAACAACGATCAAAATACAATCAGTGCAAACTCCTGAATCAGATAAAAGACAATGCAAATTCAAGAATGAGATATCTCTTCCTCTCTCACCTCTCAGCATCAATAGACCTCACCAACTTCAGCAAATTTAAAGAACACAGTAAACAAAAAAAAAAAAAAACATATCTTTCCGAGAAATTACAACGTGCGACCCTATATAACACGATAATCGAGAAACAAAAAATCGTCATTCCCTAATACTGACAAATTATTTTACGCAGCTATAATGCACAGTTACAAATTGTAATATCAAAAGTATAAAAAGGATATAACCATACCAAAAGGAAAGAGCCCTCCAAAACCTCCAATCCCGGGAGCCATCTTGGCTATTCTTCTAACAAGTTCTGAACCAGCATCGATGTTCACACCCGCGTCCTTGTACGTAAGTGACTCATCCTTGTCTTCCCTACAAGGCTCGGCATGGTATTCAGAATTGCCAGAAACTGAAAGCACGAAACTGTTTTTCCAAGTTCCTATTCCATTTTGCACTTTTGTCCTGCGATTCTTGGACAGGAATGGCAGAAATTCTTTGACTATGTTGTCATTACGAATCTTAAGCGAATTCGGGTTACACAAATTCGTGGTACAGTGGGATAGTCCTGTGTTTGCTCCGCAGGACGCATTCATGCTTGATATTAATGATGATAACAATAAATATAAAAACACTTCACGAAAAAAAAAGTAAATATCTTCGATTACAAGGAGACGGGTACGCTATCGCTATGGGATGAAAAAACAGTAGATGAGAAGGAGACGGTGTGGAATAACAAGTAATTTAGGGCTGGAGTGGAGTGGAATGGAACAAAGATTACTAATACTGACGTATTTTTGGGTGGTTTGTTTAAAAGGGATGGTCAAATATCCCAATTATTAAAAAAAAAATATCCTTACGTATTTGTGTAAATAATCTTGTATAAAAATAATACTAAAAAAAATTATTATTGTAAATAAGTCATGTATTTAGTGAAGACTAATATTTCCATGAAACTATAGATGTGTACCTATAAATAGAGGTTTGTGACCTTCATAATGCTATACACAATTTCATTGGTATCTCCATCTTCTCTCATACTTTTCTCTTTCTCTCAATGTTTATAATACGAGCAAATTTTCTACACTGCGAGACCGCGTTAAAATCGCGATTTCCGTTTTGTTGACAGTGGGATCAGCATGAAATTTTTAGAGTACTTTCCTAACAAATCTACAAATTCAACGGTAAAGATAGGATTCTAAAACGTAATGCACAAATATAAAAAGGTTCAAACATAAATAGTCTTTTTTTTATATTGGTGGGATGTATTGATTCTATTTGCTCCTTCAAAAATTTTCTTGTATATGATGATTTCGAGAAAAAATATATGTTCTTTAAAAAACAAAACCAAACATACCCAGTATATCCCGCTCAGAGCAGGGTCTGGGAGGGTAAGATGGGGAATATGACAACAAAACATAGAACTAATATTAACCCATCACCTAACTAGGGAAAAAAATAATCAATTTTCTTCTTTTCAATTAGATTCAACCTTCATTAGTTTGTTGCTAAATTCCATATTCAATTTTGTTCTCCAGAATATGGGTAGCTCACATTTGTAAAAAATTCCACTAAAAACATCCTTAACAAGGAATCTGCGGTTAACTCTTCAGATTTTCAATTCTTGCTTTAGCTTGTCACGATCATTCTTCAACTTTTTAAGGTTTGCAGGTAAATGTAGATCGTAAAGACATCAAATAGTCAAGCATCTAACGAGTTACGAACCCGGCATCGATGTCCACACCGCGTCCTTATGCGAGTGACTTATCCTTGTCTTCACAGCTCGGCATGGTATTGCCCGAATCGAAGCATGAAATCGCAAGTTCTATTCCATTTTGCACTCCTGCGATTCTTCGACAGGAATGGCAGAAATCCGTTGACTATGGTGTCAATACAATCTTAAGCGATTCGTTACACATGAGTGCAGTGGGATAGCCTGTGTTTGCTCTGCAGACGCGTGAATGCGTCTGCAGAGCAAACACAGATCGTGACTGCATCGTACGAATTTGTGTAACCCGAATTCGCTTAAGATTCGTTGACAACATAGTCAAAGGATTTCGCCATTCCTCGCCCAAGAATCGCAGATGTATGCAAAATGGAATAGAACTTGGAAAACAGCCAGGCTTTCGCTGCACTCAATACCATGCCGAGCCTGGTAGGGAAGACAAGGATAAGTCACTCACGTACAAGGACGCGGGTGTGGACATCGATGCTGGTTCAGAACTCGTTAGATGCTTTTGACTATTTGATGTCTTTACCGATTCAGACATTTACTCCTGCAAACCTTAAAAAGTTGAAGAATGATCGTGACAAGCTAAAGCAAGAATTGAAAAATCTGGAAGAGTTAACCGCGGATTCCTTGTGGATTAAGGATCTTGGGGAGCTGGAGGAGAGTACTTGTCGAGGTAAGATATGTTATATTGTTAATTTTTCAGTGGTTTTTAGTGGAATTTTTTACAAATGTGAGCTACCCATATTCTGGAGAACAAAATTGAATATGGAATTTAGCAACAAACTAATGAAGGTTGAATCTAATTGAAAAGAAGAAAATTGATTATTTTTTTCCCGAGTTAGGTGATGGGTTAATATTAGTCCTATGTTTTATTGACATTTCCTCTCTTGAAAACTGTACACTAGCTTGATCTCTTTCTGTAAAGTAAACATGCTTCAAGTCGATCAAATAGGCACATGCCATTCTTTAAGGAGGGTGCGGAATACAGACAATGAATTACTTACTAAGAAAATATCGGTCGAGAGTTACCTATTTTTAACTTCGTAACTACGCATTGGGAGATGAAAATTGGGATCCACTGCTGCTCTAGGTGACCTCCATTTCGGCAACCTAACTGCATGGTGGCAGTAAAAACTGGTATCAGTCCTATGTATATAAAATCTTTATTTGATGCATAAAGAAATCAAATTGTACATGTGTTCCATAAATTTGCATCAAATACAAGGATAGATATATGGGAAAGCCCATAACATTTTACCTAAACCTGCATAACACCGCAGTATTTTGAGGAATTTGTAACATAGCACCACGAATTGAGTAGAGCTTGATCTTGATTGAGATCAATATACTTTATTCATATATCAACGACGAATAATATAAAAGAACCCAACAAAAAAAAATCAATAAATAAAAGACCACGCGAACTACAACTGACAATGAGACAGATCAATACAAACAGAAAGCTACTCTTAGTCGATTATTTTGATATATGCAAATTCGTGATTTTCAAAGATCAATTTTCGAAAATCCAATAAAATACCTTGATGTGCAGCTTTGAAAGCAATATGCAATGTCCCACGTCATCGCATCGGACTCGAATATACAACTTAGACGAAATAAAATTTATCCGACTACTCAAGATGGTGTTGGCCGGTGGAGCGGCAGAGGTAAGAGAAGAGAGAGGCGAAGGAGGTGATGGGTTAAAACACCATGACGGCGGGAAGGAAACACAATTTAGTTTTTCGTCAAACTCCCCGTGTTTTGTTACAGGTGTCCAAAAGTCTACTGACCATAGCTGATGTGTCTTTTTAAATATATTAGAATTCTTTTTTGTCCTATTAGATTTAGGAGCTATCAGATTATTTGCTTAGGTATAATGATCAAAATTCCATTGACAGTTGACGATAATGTCGTAAATAAAAGAAAAAAATAAAAGACCGTTGGAAAGTAAGTCGGGAGGTGTAGCCTTAAAAGAATAATTAGCTGACCACCGGCGGTGGCCCGTGGAAAGAGTTGGCCGGTCGCTAATGGTGGCCCGTCAGGAAGTACTGACAGCCTGACGTTAAAAAAAAAAAAAGACGGTTGTCGAAGGTCCGTCGCCCGCCGACATTGGGCCGCCGGAAAGCAGGTCGGCAGCTGGCGTTAAAAAATTCTGTACTGCATGCCTAATTTTTTTACTATTTTTATAAATAATGAATAATCATTCACTATCAGCGAGCAAGATATCAATTAAAATTCAAATTTAGCTTTATTGAAAGTGGGCTATTTTTATAGATCATGGATAATCATTCACTATTTTACATAAAAAGAATATTTTTGCGGAAACACCCCTCTCCATGGTCGGTTGGAAAGGCACTAGGTTAGTATATAATCCTTCACAATTGAAAGAGATGCTAAATTATTATAATCAAATTCACAAGCACTAGATCATCCTTCAAAGAAAGAGAAAACGATGATCATGGCAACGTTCTTCTCGGCGCTCGCTCACATCTCGGTGGCATGCCCATCGCGGAGCTTAGACTGGTCTCCGATACCAACTGATGCAACTAGAAAAGCGTGATACAATACGTAAATTATTCCGTTGATTCAACATGAATATCTGAAGAACACAAATAAAACACGAGAAAGGGATAAAATAAAATTAAATCAAATAATAAAAATCCTATCAACTAATAATATTAATCCTAATACTAATAAACAACTAATTTAATTACTCCTAATCCAAATCAATAACTAATCTATAGAATCTCATAACTACATATTTATCTCCATCAGATGTGAATAGCGGTAATATTGATATATTCTCCCTGTAAAAGAATTAAACAATTTTATCACAACATTAAATTCTAGAAATGCTTTAGAAGAAATATAAGAGAAGAACCCACAATGGCAGTACCCTCTATAACACTCCCTTTGTCCCCCCGACTAGTTCCACACTATTTTTTACCACCAACTTTAAAAAATAATATAAAATATACAAGTAGTTCCATTGTGATAAAGGAAAATAATTGTGAATAAAAGAAAATAATATAATTTGTGGGACCACTTATATAGCTTATACTCTATTATTTTTATTTTTTTCCGGTGGAACCACCTATGCATATTATATTATTTTTTTAAGTTACTCGGTGAGCGGTAACTGTGAAAATTAATTCTAGAGGTAGTAAATGAATATCCATAATGTAAAGGTACAAAAAGCTATAATTCTAGAACGGAAGTATCAACATTTCTAATCATCCATCTTTCAACTGAAGTAAAATTATACATCTCGACCATTGTAACCATTGTCATAACTGTAGTTCTATAAGGTGTGCATTTTCTTGAAGCAAAACGTCCCCGAAAGGACCCCTACAACATTCCGACATTAATCAGCCTAGATCATTATGATCTTTACTTATATCAAGTGCTAATGTTAGGCTCCAAATTTTATTATAACAAAATTCGTATAACATTTTATTATTTAATTCTCTTAAACAATAAGCTCTTCAAGAGCTTCTTCAGGACGTTGAATGTTGTCACTAATGTTTCTTTTTTATCTCTAACTATATAATATATTTTTCATCATTTAGGTGGGCTACCCTTAAACTCAATTATAGCACTTGCATGTGTCTTCCCAAACATCAATTTTCAGCTGGATTTATTGAAAATTCTTCTGGAGTTTGTACATATAATTGATTGCAATTTATGCATTGTCAATAATCATTTGAACTTCAAATTCATAATTTTTTTAATAATTTTCTTGATCATACTTTCCTCCCCCTAGTGTCGGGAATGACACTGTTTTACAATATCAATCTTATTCATATCACCCATCGATACTTCACCCGACATATTTTAATATTCAATTGGAGCCATAAAGGGGGATATGTACATTGAATTACTTATCGGGTTTCAAATTAATACACTTTTATCGATATCAATTCGTAAATTATTCAAATATGTAAACTTTAAGTTTACTGTGATGACGATTCTAATTCAAAATAAGAATAAGACAATTCCGTCAACCTCGAATTCATTTTTGAATGAGCTTGTGACATAAACAACATTTATTTTGTTGAAGATATCAATAATATTCTATCTTTCAACATTAAAAGATAGTAGTAGTTCCTCATTCGGGGAGAAATATTATATATTTCAAGAGCATTTATTTTCTCAACTGCATATTAATGCTTTACCAATGATACAAGTATCCTCATTAATATTAGATCTCATAATGTTATTCATGAACACATCATATTCAACTAGAATATGACGATATAACATTGTGCTTTTTCAAGAACTACAACTAATCTTTTATCTTAATAATCTTCTCGGTTATTAAATATTGTTGAATCGTGTTTCTTATGGAAACAAAGAGGAATATGATTTGGTAATAGATTTCTAGGTCATCATATATATTATTTATATACGATGTCGCGAAGTTAGAAGTGTTGTCATAAAAAAGAGGCTGGTGGCGCTGAAGCAGCTCGCGCGCAATGTCAAAGACAGGTGTCTGTCACCATCGAGAGAAAGCAACTGCAGCCAACGACGACATCCATCGGTTGCTGGTGAAAGTGAAGCGCACAGCGACATTTCCGATTGGCAAATTGACCGAAATCTTGAAACGGTTGAAGACATTATTTGGGAAAAACGAAATGGTGAGAATTTTTGAAGGATCTTGAAAATGAGAACTGACTATAGGAATTTATAAGCATAAAATAATGTTCGAGTTTAAGAAGAAAAAACTTGTTCTCAATAATCCACACAACTTACTCACACAAGAGAGATATAAAACTCACAACTGTATTTAGCCCTTAATATGATTGATATCTTACAAGGTTTGACAATTTGTCCTATTTATATGACTACATAGAACCTCCGAACACTTCCAATACATGCAATATCTTTAATACATTCACTTCATCAAATACAGGAATAATCTAGAAACACTCATGCATCAAATTACCAAAAGACTTTCATGCACTCTAAAGATTATTCAAGAACGTTCTAGATAAATATTATAATAAAATATAGTTTAGCTTACTATTTTCACATTGGCAACGTCTCGTCAAATGAATTTACAGTGATAGACGTGGACGTGGATCTAGTCTGCAGGCGACGAATGATAAAATAGTCATATCCTAGAATGGAATCGTCGCGCAAGGTGTCGCGCAAAGACGTCGCTGCTTCTCAGGCGTTTTTACGCCGCCATCATCACCGCATTGATTATCAATGCGCGGCAGCGGCCCCAACGGCAACTGATGTGCCCTGGAGGAGGCAGGAGGACTAAAATGTCTCCTCGACACCCAAGGTCGCCCCTATTCCACTGCCTGAGACCAAACTTGGTCTTAGGCATTAATGATGCCTTCGTCTTCTTCATCTGATTAAAGAGGTGTTGATGACTGTCGTCGATCTTACCCGGTCATCTAAGTTCTTTTTCATTTTACTTGTAATTTCTTTTTTCTCTTTGAAAATACTTTTTAGTTGTATTTTTATTTGTTATTCAACTCAATTCAATTTTTTTCTTTTCACACCATCCACTTGTTTTTAATTTACTTACTATATTATAGAGGTATTTTAATTTATTAATTACACTAATCCTTTCTTTTTTAGAAAAAGTGAACCATAATTTGGGGGGGGGGGGGGTATGTTCAAATATTTTTTGTAAAAATATTATCCAAATTATAATCCCAATGATATAATCATCCCAATTAGATAGAATAGTTAAAATCTTTTTGAAATATTTATATCTTCTTTACATAGAAAGGGAGGTTTAGAACATACGGAGGGATAAATAAAATCCAAAAATTTAGACCTTGTGCAAGAACAGATGTTGTCGTCCCGTCCCCAGCCAAGTCATTAGTCTTCGCAGCTGCTTGTCTAACCAATTTAGCAATGGACAATTTATCGTCTAAAGCCTGGCTGCCGGGAGCAGCTACAAAACCAACTGCGGACATGCCACCCAAAATGGATGCTGCCATTTACTCCTTAAACCTGATATCAACATTTTGAGGTATCATCAAGACGAAACAGAAAAAAAAAATTAAAAAAAAAAAGAACAAGAATAGTCAATTTATTCTTGGCAAAATTGATAGTAAAAAATACTCATCCGTCTCACTTGGAGAGTCATATTTGATGAATGTACAACTTTTTATAGATTGCAATGGACAATGCATAAAATAAGCTTTTTATTCTCATATCTTCCACTTTTATTTTACTCTCTCCGTCCCGCCGAAAGGTTTACATTTCTATCAAAAAATAGTCCCTTTAATAAGTTTACATTGTCATTTACAACAATCAAATCAAATAATCATCTTTTACATTTCAATTTCCACCACACATTCATCATCAATACTTTTTACTTTCTAATATCTACCATACATTTATCATCACTACTTATACCAATCATTATATAAAATACACCAAATATACAACTTATGTCAACCTTTGGCCGGGACCAAAGGAATACTTTTTAGTTGGGGAATAATTTTTAACCATAGATATTTATATAATTAAGGGCATGAGACGTAAACAGATAGGTAAACAGATAGAAATACGACTTTCTATAGGGACAAATCATTTCTTGAAATACGACTCTTCAAGTTCAAGCGGGACATAGGGAGTAACAACCAACTTTTCATACATGACATAAAAATCCACATTAAGTTAAACAAACACAAATGCATATGCATAATGACAGCCAGAGATCTCAGAAATTAAAATTTAAATAGTAACTATAGAGAAAACTTCACAATTAGGGATGGCAATCGGGGGCGGCGGGTACGGATAGTGGCTATCAATACCCATACCCGCGAGGGGAGGCCGTGCCCGCCACCCACCATGGATACCAAACCCATCTCAAACCCCGCGGGTTGACGGGTACCCGCGAACCCGCCACCCATTGGGTACCCATCACCCGCTACCCGCGGGATACCCGCGAACCCACCATTCGTGGGTATCCGTCACCCTCGAATCAGACATATACAAACATATGATTAATTAAATAAGATATATTAAAATACATACCTGTTGGTTGTTGCGGCTGGGCGTCGCGGAGGGGATGGCGTCGCCGGTGCGGAGGGAAGGGTCGCGTCGCGGAGGGGAGGGGAGGGCGTTGTGTCGCGGAGGGGAGGGGAGGGCGTCGCGTCGCGGAGGGAAGGGGAGGGCGTCGCGGCGGCTGAACTGAGGGGAGGGGAGGGCGTCGCTTCGCGGAGGGGAGGGGAGGGCGTCGCGGCGGCTGAACTGAGGGGAGGGGAGGACTCGCGGCAGCTGAGTGAGTGACAGAACAGTGCGGGGGGCGAGAGCGAAGCGAGACTGATAGGGTTAATAGAGTTTTTGTTTTCTATTTTATGATGATGGATAGATTAATTTAAGAATATTATTAATATTATTATTATAATTATCTTTTATTATTATTATTATTTTTAGCGGGTATTTTGTGGGTAGGTATACGGGTTTCGCGGGTATGGATTGTAACCATCTATATCCATATCCACGAACTAAATGGATACTAATTTAGAACCTATCGGTGGATACTAAATACCCCTCAAACTCGCTACTATTAAGGTCGAGTACCCGCGGGTGGCAGGTAGCCGCGGGTAAATTGTCATCCCTATTCCCAATTCACGACATTACACGTGCTGTCAAATCGTGCGTGTTGGGTCGATATCGCGTCGACACGATAACAACACGATTTGTTAAGGCTAGATACGAACACGACCCGTTAAGAGTTTATTCAACATGACACTAACACGATCTGTAATGTGTAAACACGAACACGATACGTACACGACACGAACACGAAAATGATACAATTTTTTTCGTGCCAGCACGACACGATTACGATACGAACACGATTAAAACCAATTTTAAAGATAATGGCACGTACACGATTAAAATTTTGAGAAATAAGTGTTTCTTTTTAACTGGTGGAAGGAAAAAAACTAAATTCTATGGTAAAAAAAAATTATATTATTCAAACGATGAGTAATAGAAAAAAAAAATATTAAATAAATATTATCGGGTTACACGAAATGAACTTGACACGATAATATCGTGCTCCTACATGAAATTCGATAAGGCTTGACACTAACCCATTAATATTTTGCGTGTTGGTGTCGGATTATCGTATTGTGTAGAAAATTATCAGCCCTAATTACACATCAATAAAAAAATTAAATAGTAAAACATATAAAGTTCGTCTGTAGAAGAACATCTCATGAGACTCCACCCTCTAGAAATCATAAATAAATAATGCATAATGGAAAAAAATCAAATCAAAAAATGTATATACGGGAAGGCCCATGTCAGGTCATAATTGTAATGAAATCATTGCGGATGGTTAAGAGGTAATTAATGGAGAATTTTCTTGTAATTCTACTTGGACGTAGTGGTTACCGACCAATGCCATCGCACATGTATTATGTTGTTGTGATCGTGACGGACTAGACCAAGGTGGTAAGCACAGCGTACTCGATGACTCGCTTAAGAAAATAATAGCAATGTCAAACCATGAAGCAATTAGTAAACCACTCATTGGCATAATCATCCATTTATCAGGCGGCACAGAACCAGGTTCTTGGAGATTCAACGTGTACTGCAAACGTGCTATATCAGCAGCTCTGAATATGTCTTTGTATACGTTATAGTACATAACTAACTCGTTTAATAATTCCATCCGAATTTAAAAATACTGATGTTGACTTAATCCCAAGAACGTAGCCACCGCTCTAAACCCACAATTTCCATCTCCCTCCACACTAGGGTGGACTCGATTCCATTCGGTTCGATTTTTTACCAAAATCAATAACCGAACCAAATATTCAGTTTCGGTTTGGTTCGGTTCTTTTTGAAGTTAGGTTCGGTTAAATTCGGTTTTATAAATATTCGGTTCTTGGTTTGGTTTGATGTTTTTTCGGTTCTTCACAATATAAATTCAATTATTATATTCAATATAATAAGTTATATATAACAACAAGCCAACAAAAGTTATATATATATATATATATATATATATATATATATATATATATATATGCTCAAGATAAGAGGTAGACCTGCACAGCAATTTGCAAATATCTCAAAAGATATAACAATCACAAATCACAATAGATCGTTCTCTAAACCTAAATTAGTTGAATCACAAATTACACGAGCATATTATCGGTCCTCCTTGGATCCATGAGGGTCTTAAAAAAGAAAAACAAATTACATTAAAATCTCAAACACATAAAACTCATAAAAAGATGTCATTTTAGTATGTGACTTTGACTTCGGTCCATTTCGGTTCGGTTCGGCTCTGTCCGACCCCGAACCGAGAACCGAACCAAACCAATTCGGTTCGGTTCTGTTTTTCTATTTTTCGATTCGGTCTTCTTTGGTTTCGGTTCTTCGGTTCTTTTTTCGAATTTTTTCGGTTTGGTTTTGAATTTTCGATTCCGAAATGCCACCCTTACTCCACACCATTTACCTGCGTGATGTAAATTTTTAGAATTTTTTCTAAAATATAAGAGTTATATGAACTCTCGAACTCATCTGGGACCTCGTTCTGGTCTATCACGTATGAACGCTCGAACTCATATGGGACCTCATTCAAGTCTATCACGGGTTCCTTGTTCAAGTCCATCACGTACGAACTATGTCTCGCTGGTTCCTTAATCGAATCTGACACAACAAAATTTGGCATGATTGAACAAGATCTACGAGAATCTTGATGAATGGGATCGACATCCCTTTTTTGTTGTGGTTTCTTTAAGCTTGGTCGTCCACGAGTATTTTCTTGAACTCGAGGTACTTGAATGTCGGTTGTAGTTCGACCGATGATATCCTTTAGCTTTCTTAACAAACTTTTTTTCTCAACTTTGGACTGCTTGTAAAAGTTTTCTTTAATATGTTCTAGTTCACCGTCACAACTAATATCATCATTTTGCACATATGTTGACGGTGAAATATCCAGCTTCCTCCAAAATATATCAATCGAATCCAAGGGAATATACTTACATGTACTTATATACAGTGAAAGTTCACAAGCACATGGTAACCCACAACTGTTGCGGAGTCGACAGTCACAGTTTGAGGAGTCTGACTGTAGATCCTTCCATCGTTTACGTTCTCCAAGAATTATGTCGAGAGCTTCGTTTGAAACAAAACAAGCAATAGTTTGAAGCACTGAATGCTGTGTTGATGAATGCGGACAATTATGCTTTTTTCTAAGCTTTCTTTAATTTATGTACGTCGCGACTGCACTACTCGATCAATACAACTCACAAATCTATCCAAACTAGACTTTGCAGAATTCAAATATTTTTTTAGCTCCGCATGCTGACTCTCAACTCTATTGATTGTGTTATTTCCAAAGTTGAGATGTTGATCAGTCCAGACCAACACAAATATTTCCTTGTACTTGTTCAATCAACTCTCATTTACGCAATTTAAAACACTTGGAAAGTAACGTAAATTTGGATGAGAAATATATAAGAAAAAAATAACTTTGGGACATAGAAAAATAAATATTAAATGGGAAATATATAAAACATACGTGGATATTTTATCAACAATGATTGAAGTCGCATGTAGTTTTCCGTGTAAACTGTACGTGTTGCAGAATCCTCTAGTAACTTCCACAATAAAAGAAATGAGTCCCAATCATTTGGTGACCTGATGGATGTCCTGCAATTATTCAAAATATTTGTACTAATGTGTCATCTACAAAGTAATTGAGCAACATTCGGAAAGACTTTTTTGCATGCATTCATTAGAGCCAACTCCTAGTATGTAACCATAACACGTTGGTGCATGCACTTGTCTAGTGTCAACTTTAGACAATTTAATGTCCAAGTATAGTTAATCTCCCTTTCATTACGCATAAAGACGAAAGCTATGCAAAATATCTTTTTGGTTGAAGTTACGCCAACAATTTTAACAAAAGACATATTATACTTGTTCATTTTGTACGTGGCATCTATCATCAGCACGTGTGGAAATGCGTGCCAAATATCAAATGATGTTGGATGAACGAAGAATAAATATTCCAACTCGTTTGAATTACTTGTAGAAAACTCATAAACATAACCATTAGAATGCAAAACGGATAGGAGAACCTGCATTGAAGATTTGCCTACTTGCTCGACCATGCAGATTTTATTGCGTGCGTTGTAAATAGTTTTGAGTGTGGTCACATTATTTACATTCCGCTGTTTTAATTTGATAAAATATCGCGGGGCGCCACATTCATCGTTGTCAATTCTGCAACCAAACTATATCCATCCTCAAATAATCGGTTTGCATATGGATGTCCCCTCTATATACTGTGCAGGTTGATGGTTATGTTTATCACATATCACCCTTAACATCCACGAATCATATTCATCTAAATATTTTCCTTCTAATTCAAATGGATAGTTATTTTTTTGGTGCCAGAAAATTTAATTGAATCCTTAACTTAATAGTCGCCGCCACGATCACACATTAGTACAACTTTATACACGAAACCACAAGGTTTATTGCTTGATCTTTTTTTGACGATGACAACACCTAGAGAGTGTGCCATGTTTCCATCAATTCTTCACGAGACCCGAGCATCTAAAAATAAATTGCAAGTTTATAAAAAATCGAAGCACAAGAAAAATCGAAGTTTATAAAAAATCGACACTTTCAAAAGATTAAAACCATAGAATTGTACCTGATTAGTAGCAAATTCTGGTGTCATCGTGAAATCCAGCATCTTCAGTTAAATTATTTTCGTTAAAAATCGATATATATAGGTGTGGGTGTGGGTGTGTGTTCAGCTGTGTGTATTTAGTTCTATGTGTGCAATACCCGTCTAAATATAGGCATGAGAAAGTTGTGTGTGTGTTGGGGGAAGAAAAAATGAATTACGTGAAAAACGTCTCTTGTCTTTGCATGCCAAGTTTGCCATCATCCACCGGGTGATCAAACTTTTTCCTTTTCTCTTTCTCACATAATCAATGCTGCAGCCTTTAAAAATAAATGATGCCGACTCCGTCCACTCCTGTCAGATTCCCCAATGAGCCGTCACAAAGTCTCCCGCTAACTCATGCCAAACCCTTATGAAGGTATCCGACTTTTTCCAATTCAGCCTTGATGGCGAATTTTGATTGACTGACACCCGGAACCGATTCGGAGAAAGAAGCCTTAAAAAAAGGATGCTGCCTCGGTCCACTCCTCTGAGATTCCCCATGCCTTTTGTATTCCCCATACTTTTTTTTGGTATATTTAGTAGGTTTGCTATGTGTGATTAAGGTGTATGATATATCTAATACATTTTTATATTTTGTTTGGTATAAATTATAGGATTCTTGATAAAATTTTGGCCCGTATAAATAATATTGATTTATGCTATTACGTATTCCACCTAAGAGGTGGTATTAAGTGATATTAAAAAATACTGCAACTAATAAATTTAATAAACTACAATAATTTCTATATTGTGCAAAGAATTCAAAACGTCGTACCAAATATGATTGTAATTTCTTATATTGTATTTCTGATCAAAAAAAAAAATCTTATATTGTATAAGAAATCTCAATTAATTTTATCAAGTTATCCCATACAATTTAGTAAACGAGCCATATGATATTATTCCCTTTGGTTTTAGACAAGTGTCATACACCGTAAAAATGCATGTTAACGAAGATGATAATTATACTTTCTAATCCGAATTATTGCATGAGATAAAATTGGAAAAATATTATGAAGTTACTCTAGATTTCTAAGATAGAATACTTATTAGAAAATGGAAAATTGAACTAAGTAATCCGCTAATGGTAAAATGTCTTATTCGCGCAGACGTTTTGGTCTGTTTATATATGACTTATTCGCTCAGCTAATGACTTATTCGCTCAGTAGCCTCCCCCTTCTTGTCCCATACAGACGCAAAAATGACCCCTAATACAATTATACTAATGATTTGGTTTATATAAATAAAAATATTAATATAATTATATAAAAATCTAAATCAAATCTAAAATTATATAAAATTTCAGAAAATTAAAAAATTAAATCTAAAAATATTTTGGAAAATAAAAACTATTGGAATAATTTTAAATTTCATTTAGAAAATGAAGAATCAACAAACAACATAATAAATAAGTTAATAAATAACAAATTATTACTAGGTTGAACCTTCATTTACAAACTAAAGGTTGATTAAGAAACTAAGAACAAATATTTTTAAGTGCGTGATTTTATATTAAAAAACATTGGTATTTATTTATTTTATTGTTTTTACAGTTTCACATTCTGTATTGTTTTATTTTCACATTTTCACGAACTTCTGTATGGAATCCGAAGTTTTTACTAAATTATTTTTTAATAATTCAGTCAAAGTTTATTTTTACTCAAATTATTTATTTCTCCCCTCCATTCAACTTGAAGGAGTTTGTAATTAATTTGTATTTTTCACGATTTTAAATAATTTTTAATGTTTATTCCATAATTTTTGAGGTACTTTTATACATGTTCGGTAAAAAATTTATTAATTTTATAAGTACTTTGGTTTTTTATTAATTGTATTTGTTTTGTTTCTTTTGTTTTTTATTACTTTATAATATTTTTTACTTCTATATTATTCTATCTTATAATTTATTTGAATCTATATTTTTATATTTTTTTTTCTATTTTGCCGCTGTCGTTTCTTCGATTTCATTCATGGCAAAAGTTTTTTAGGATTTTAGGGTTTGCATTAGATTGAGGGTAAAATGGTCATTTTTGTTATTCAGACTGTTTATTCAGATGAAAAAAATAAACAACAACATCAATTTACTGAGACAGACACATTTAACCAAACATACATATTTATTCATACATGACTTAATGAAAAATTTGGTAAATAACCCCTAAGTACTACATATATTAAACACGAAAGGAGCACCTATCAGTCAATAATAATCGGTCATAAATAATTCTCCGGAGAAGTTGGCCGTCCTCCACCGTTTTTTCCCTAAAAATTAATTATTCACATGCCAAAATATTATTTTGTCCACTAACTATTATTTGGTTACTAGGGATTGCCCGTGCCATAATGTTACTATTGTTGTGATATATAATTAAATTAAAATAATTAAAATATTAGATTATTTGATAAAAAAATATATATTAATATTTAAAATTCTATCGGCGGTCGACGACCGTAAAGAAAAACAAACAAACTAAGAATCGTCGAAAAGTGAGTTACGGCCTAAAATTGAAAAAAAAAGTTGACCCACTAGAAAGTCGTGAAATTGGCGTAAAAAAGAAAATGGTCGATACGCCAACGATAGACTACTCTTTTCTTTCGCCAACGACAACGGAAGTAGGCAGACAGCCTGACGATCGTGTCCCATTATCAAAACGACGTAGTTTTGATAGTAATTTATTTATTCCATATAGATTAGCTCCAGATCGGCTCGGCTGGACCAAACTGCACATTGAGGAGTGTGACTATAAGCACACTATTGAAGTTTTTTTGTTTAGCCGAGAGGAAAACTGGAGCTGATTTGATGCCTTACAATAATAATATTGTAGTTTACTACTCCTTCCGTCTCACCAATCTTGAGCATTTACTTTTCGTCACGAGATTTAAGAAAAGTTGAAAAATAGTGTGTAAAGTGATTGTATGAATATATATTATTTAAAGTTGTGTAATATAAACGTGTCTTAAAAAGAAAATGATCTTGGGACGGCCCAAAAATGAATATGAACCAAGATTGGTGGGACGGATGGAGTATTTTTTATTTCTATTTTTTTAAAAAAAAATTACAATTCACATAATATCATTATTATTTTAAATTGTATTTCCATTACTATTGTAATTATTATTATTATTATTATTATTTCTGTTTTTTATTTTCAAGATAACCCTATTTAATTTTACATCTTCTCGTATATACTAATTTTATAATCAATTCGGCTCATGTCAGGAAATTAAATGTCCATCTTCCAAAATATAGTTTATTGTCCAATCAAATCTCACAATACACATCATTCCTTATAGCCGCATAATAATTAATTTATTTTAATTTATAGAAAATTGAAATGGAACATAATTTATGGATGAAAATCTTATTATAGTTACCGAATTCAAAGATACAATTAATGTATTTTAATTATCATGTCTTTTGAATATGACATACATTTTTTGTATATTCAATGCCCAATGTTGTTAATTAAAATATCTTAGTAAGATTGATATTTAATTTATGATATTTTGTATTAATTATGATAATTAAAATTTCGAATGTTTATAATTTTGAATTTTAATTTTGGTAATTAAGAGAAGGAAGAGTGTATATACAATGATCAAATATATTTTTTAAAATAGCAATTGTACTTGAAGATTATTTAAATATTTTGTAGTAAGATTGTTATTTTAGGCATTGTATATACATGTAGATTAATCACCTCTATCGAATCTATGTAGATTAATTTTGATATACTTCAAAATCTTGAAGGATATTATTAATTTAAATATTATATATCATAATTAAATTTTTTTAAAAAAACAATCATAATAATAAATACGCAACACTCAAATAAATATACAATTCAGACACAAGTTATAGTGCTGATGTGGCAAATCTAGACGTGTAAGTATATTTCAGGCTCTACAAAAAATTACAAGTAGAGTATGAACCGGAACGTGTACGTATATTTCAGGTTGAAAAACAAAAACTGCAGCAGAAAAGATACTAATATACCAATCGTTTCATATTGAATTTTAGTTTTTTTCATTTTTTACCATTTCTGCCGTGTTTCATGTTTTTCCATTTTCTATTATTTTCGTCGTGGTTCATCTTTATTGTTGTGCATAAGAAATTTTTCTATCATTAAAAGATTATCATAAAAAATGGGCTGGAGAGAAATAAAATTACTATAGCAAGTAAATAAAAATAATTGGGCTGGACTGAAACATTAAATAAAAAATATAGCACACGCTCGACAGCGGCTATGCTATCACAAAAACAACTAATACTTTTAAAAATATTAATTAATAGAAAAACAACTTTTAAATAAAAAAAATAAAAAAGTGGGCAAGCCACCATCAAATCAAATGTCGTGTTTCTACTAGCAATGGTGACAATGAGCGACGCGAGCTCGCTGCAGGTGTCAATATCGATTTCTTACATTCCCAACTAAAATATCTGTGATGCGTGTTTTTTTGATTTGGATGTCTTTGTGCTTCTTTAGAATTTATTAGTACGTATATTTAGTTTCGAACCACGAAAGTGGCAGACAATTTTATTTTTCGGTCCATAAAATCTCAAACAGTTGAAGAAATTCACTTGGGAAAGTATATAATTTACTACAAAGCCTATTGGAATTTCTAATCCCCCTACAAATATCTTTCTTTCACATTCAATTACAAGAGTTGAAGATCACGACTAATTGGGGTGTATTCAATTGGGATTTTGGTGGATTAATAATAATTTATAGATTTTTAAAAATTTCGTCGGATTAGTAATAATACATGGATTTATAATAATCATGGTAAAGTTGATGGAGAGTCTTTTCGATTTAGAAATGAATTTTTAGAAATCCTTCAAAATCTCATTGATTTTGGTGATATTTCAAAACTTACAAAAAAAAAAACCACTAACAAATCCATCAAAATCCATTTCCTTTAAATTTTGCCCACTGGACTAAATGATGTTGTTCCATTTCCTTTAAATTTTGGCAAAACCAATAATTAACTTGTCAAGAAGAAGAAGAAGAAATTTATTAAGGTTTGTGGAGTTCAAGGCATAAATGGTGAACTTGTCAATTGTAGAAAGATTATGTATTTCTTGTACATAGCAACTGCTGAATAGTATTATGCATCTTCCTCTTGTTAAATGTATAGCAATAATTTTCTTTGTTAATTATCAAAATCAAAGAAATTTGTTAATATAAATATATAAACCGGAATCAATCCTTAAAATGGGAACTTAGGACGCCCGATCGCATAGATAAATTATGTATGTAATGTATTTTCTTTAACTGTCTAACGTCAGAAAAATATGTATGCCGTACATATTAATTGTGCATTGGGAGAAAATATAAATATCCATTACAACATACTATGTAAGCAGTATATTCGTACTATATATGCTTTGGATCTACGTTTCTATTTTAAGAGTATATATATAATTCGTGTGGTGAAATTTATTTGCTAAAATATTACAAGGGTTGTTGCTAGATTCGTTTCTCGTTGGTTCTTTCTCTTGCAGGGTTGCTACTAATGTACAATCCCTCGATTTACAATCCACCTGATCAAGGGCATGCATACATGTGGGGTGGTTTCGCCTTAAACTTTTACCTAATAAAAAAATTAAGGTATCTATATATATAACACGTGGCAATCGTTGAACTAATATAATAAAAATGTAATAATACAAAGTATCTATTTTTATTTCAAAATAGTATCCATTAATTTTGCTTTATATATAATATAAAATTGTGTTTTATCTATCAATTTTTGGGTTATAGAATTGCAATAGAACCAAACCAATCAGTGTATTTTTTTTTCAGTTCCCAATTTTAAATCGATTCATTTTTCGTTTGTTTTATTATATTTATTTTAAAAGAAAATTAACTAATTTACTAGACTATTCTCCAAAGAAATATCTTAATAAATCTTAAAATTCAGCAAAAATACTGGAAAATTTTGAGAAGCAAAACACACTTTAACAAATATTTAGAAAAATTAAAATGTAAACAACATTATAGAAAGAAGATAAATTATTTTAATATTAAATTTTGGTTTGATTCATTTTTACCTATAAAACGAAACAAACCTTCGGGTTTTACTTCGAATTTGTTTTGTTTTAAGCCCAATTGGGTTCGGCTCTTCGAAAAGCCATTTCATCATCAAAGGCATAATAAGCCTTGAGTTCAAACCCGTATTCTTCCCTACAAACATCAATTCCCTCATCAGACCCGTACTCCCATCTCGACTCATGACTCATTCCCACTCCAAACAACCACCCCACTACTACTTGTGTACTCCCCCACCCTATCATTCCCCACACATTCCTTTCACGCCAGCCAAGTTCGGGCTCTGGGCCGCCGCCCGTATGACACGCGGCGGAATATCCTGGCCCGTGCGCGACGGCACGTTGTAGATAATCATGGGGCCCATCGGGAGCACGCTTTTGAAATGGGAGACCAAACCCTCTAAGGATGTTTTTGCCGTAGTAAGGGTTTATATATGGAGGGCTGCGTGCATGCCGACCGCAAAGCCTTGTTCGGTCGCGTGAATGGCTTCGCGAGTCGAGTTGCTTCCGGTGTTGCCAATGACTTTGATGGACCCACCGAAGCAGTTAACTGGGGAAAAAAATAATCAACTTTCTTCTTTTCAATTAGATTCAACCTTCATTAGTTTGTTGCTAAATTCCATATTCAATTTTGTTCTCCAGAATATGGGTAGCTCACATTTGTAAAAAATTCCACTAAAAACCACTGAAAAATTAACAATATAACAACATATTCCCAATGTAATCAAGTTATAATTTAACCGTCAATGTAAATGATGGTAACTAGCAGAGTGAAAAAGTCACAATCTTAAACACGAATTGTTTTTATTTAAGGAGGTCTTAACAACATATTCCCAATGTTAATGATGGTAACTAGCAGAGTGAAAAAGTCACATATCCATATCATATTATTGGAACAACTGGTTTACTACTTTGACATTTCCTCTCTTGAAAACTGTACACTAGCTTGATCTCTTTCTGTGAAGTAAACATGCTTCAAGTCGATCAAATAGGCTCATGTCATTCTTTAAGGAGGGTGCGGAATACAGACAATGAATTACTTACTAAGAAAATATCGGTCGAGAGTTACCTATTTTTAACTTCGTAACTACGCATTGGGAGATGAAAATTGGGATCCGCTGCTGCTCTAGGTGACCTCCATTTCGGCAACCTAACTGCATGGTGGCAGTAAAAACTGGTATCAGTCCTATGTATATAAAATCTTTATTTGATGCATAAAGAAATCAAATTGTACATGTGTTCCATAAATTTGCATCAAATACAAGGATAGATATATGGGAAAGCCCATAACATTTTACCTAAACCTGCATAACACCGCAGTATTTTGAGGAATTTGTAACATAGCACCACGAATTGAGTAGAGCTTGACCTTGATTCAGCTCAATATACTTTATTCATATATCAACGACGAATAATATAAAAGAACCCAACAAAAAAAATCAATAAATAAAAGACCACGCGAACTACAACTGCCAATGAGACATATCAATACAAACAGAAAGCTACTCTTAGTCGATTATTTTGATATATGCAAATTCGTGAATTTCAAAGATCAATTTTCGAAAATCCAATAAAATACCTTGATGTGCAGCTTTGAAAGCAATATGCAATGTCCCACGTCATCGCATTGGACTCGAATATACAACTTAGACGAAATAAAATTTATCCGACTACTCAAGATGGTGTTGGCCGGTGGAGCGGCAGAGGTAAGAGAAGAGAGAGGCGAAGGAGGTGATGGGTTAAAACACCATGGCGGCGGGAAGGAAACACAATTAAGTTTTTCGTCAAACTCCCCGTGTTTTGTTACCGGTGTCCAAAAGTCTACTGACCATAGCTGATGTGTCTTTTTAAATATATTAGAATTCTTTTTTGTCCTATTAGATTTAGGAGCTATCAGATTATTTGCTTAGGTATAATGATCAAAATTCCATTGACAATTGACGATAATGTCGTAAATAAAAGAAAAAAATAAAAGACCGTTGAAAAGTAAGTCGGGAGGTGTAGCCCTATGTTGCACAGGTGCGGGGGGCGGGGGCGGGGGCGGGCAAATACGGGTGCGGGGATACGGTTTTTTGAAAATGTTAGGATGCGATACGGCAAGGATACGTCTGTTTATTTTATATTTTATTATATATAACACTTGTTAAATATAAAAAACAACAATTCAAATATCACCATAAAATCAATTCAAATACATAAAACAAGTCATACAAAAAACAATTCAAAATGGCTTTGAAGCGTGAGCTTCTAATGTTGTCAGTGAATCTGCTAAAGGTAAAAGTAATTACTTATTAAATGATTTACTTTTTGTATTTTAATTTATTTGATTTACTTTTTAAAAATTATAAAATCTAAAAAAAAAATCGGACTCGCGTATCCCAGCACAGATACGCGTATCTGTGCCGTGATACGCGAGTCATTTTTTTTTTTTTGCACGGATCGCCACGTGCGAATCCCACGCGAATCGCACTCCGCACTCGCATACGCAGATCCGCACGCATACTGCCCAATTTTGAAGAATCCGTGCATTATAGGTGTAGCCTTAAAAGAATAATTGTTCGTTATATTTCTAAACAATCCGCAAGTGTACGGAGTAAATGTAGAAAGCGGCGAGCAAGGTCGTATTCCACAGAGACTAAATATTCATATTGCGTTGAGTACTAGATTATAATGATTTCGATTTTATCTAGACGATCGAAAGTTGAATGGATGGTTAACGAAATAAAATAAAATGATGACAATAAAAGAAAATATCCGAATTAAGGAGAATTGCAAGAGTTTAGAAAGAAAGATTCCAAGGCTCGGTTTCCGTTGATCACTAAGTTTAGTCGGGATTGGTTCCAAAAGTTCTAATTGTGTTTCCAAAATGATAATCACAGTAATATTCTAAAGTCCCTCTCGAGATGCATTAAAACGTAGATTAAACAACCTATAACAACGTCTCCGTTTACTATAAATTATCTAACTCCAAAATATTCATAAGATTTAAACATCATCATAGCTTATCACCGATTTCTCAATCTCGTAATTTACTACGTCAAATACTCGAAACCTATTAATGCCCTCTTCTCTCGAATTATGAGCAATTAAGTTAAACATATAAAAACATTGATCAAGTGTCTAAACATGAATCAAAACCAAGTATTTGATAAAGAAATCACACTAGATATATATAATCATCAATCCCTCAAAACCATAGCAAATCAACGTACTCCCATGCCCGGAATCTAACGAGTTTAGCCGGACATGGTAATGAAAGAAAGATTAATAATCATCATGTTCATCATGTTCATGCTAAAAAAAACAACAAAATGAATAAAAGATAGGAAGAAGATAAAACTCGGATGATTTCTTGATTTATCCCGGTTGAAGCCTTCAAATGTTCTTGAAGTGTTCTTCAAGAATTTCCTTCAAATCTCCTTCTTTTTGGATGAAAAACTCTCAAATATTGTGCTTCTCTCTCTCCAATCTCTCCAATCTTCAGCATATTCCAAGTCTTTCCCCATATCCTCTTTTTATAAAGCTTAAAAAATCACTTTTTTCATGTTCAAATCTTCACAAATGTCAAAAAGTGATTTTTCCACCGAAAAGTGACACGGCCCGTGTCATACTGTCCCAGAAAATACAAAAACTTTCTGAACTGTGAAGTCGTGGTCTAGAAGCCATATCTCCCTCAATACACCTCGGAATTTAGCGTATGATATACCGTTGCGAAGCTGATTTCATGAGGAATCCATATATATATATAGAACACATCCTGATTCGAAGTAATGAATCTGGAGATTAGAAAATACGACAGGTAGTGCTTCAATCTTCATCGTTTTAGGCCTCGTTCTCTCGTTTCTGCATTGCTTGATATGTATTTGGGGATTGAGACTTCGGTCTTGCTTGATAATATCCTTAAAACACCTATAAATTCAAATAAAATATACCCAAGCGTGATCGAGTCCAACAAACACAATATGAGTACAAACGACACAATTCTACACATTTTAGGATCTTAAAATCCGGAAAAACCTTATAAAAATATGTGTAAAAATGAGTGTTATCAAAATCCCCCAAACTTGAATGTTGATCGTCCCGAGCAATGCACTTTAAAATAACCACTCTTAAGGGAACTCGTCCCTCAACATACCTCAAAGGATCATTTTGAAAATTCATCAATACGCCTCAAGAAATAAATAAGTCGAGTTCTATAAAGTATTCAAATCTCGGGGTGCTTCCTTAACATCATAGCTAATACTTGAATAATACGAACCTCGCCGGTCAAGTGTATTCCCTCACTCTCAAAGTGTATAATGGGATAAGTGACGCTCAAAACTCATTCAATGAAATAAGAATCCCCATAGGCTTGCCAATCGTCTACATCTCTACCACTAGTTGTGCATGCAAATTTGGTGAATCAAAAAGGACTTTATCGGTTGTAATGTAGGCTTTTTTGGTCGGGGTAGGATAAGTATGGCTTAAAGTGACTTGACTTGAGCAAATTAGAACATTATCTCAATAATCACTTCGCTCAATTAGAAGCTCAATAATCCCTTAGAATTTGTTTCCTTCAACCCCTTGATTTTAATATCATCGCACTAAGCACTTTTGAAAGTGAGAATCACAACCTTATTCCTCCTTATTGCTCCATACATCTCGTTTCTCTTGTGTCCACGAATTTTTTTTTTTTTTTATGTTTTCATGTGGTGGACAACATCATCATTAAATCACACCAATCTTCCTTCAAATTTATTTTGATAAATCATTGCATTTTGAACCAATAATCTTCCCCATCGCCTCCACATATCTTTTCATTCTTTTCCCAATTTGTTCTAAGTAGCTCAAGTATAGGGACAAAAGTTTATAATGGAACGGAAAGCTCATAATGTGGCTAACAAGAAATATGCTTTAAGCTCAAATGGGCTAACTAGGGAAATAAATTATTCGGGTTGGCCAAAAGGTTTGAAGGGTTGTCAATAAAAATCGTCTAAAATCACTTTCACTAATTTGCGCACACATTTGTAGTTTCGAATAAGATACCAGGGCAAGTTCTAGAGTCTTAAAACATGAATGGTACACTCGACAATGAAACTTGCATATTTAATGATGCATGAAGGCTCAAAAGCTCACAAGCTAGATTTGTTCATATTTCCAAGAGATTAAACTATTTATTCAATTTCACACCCTTTTGATTATTCTACAATTTTTTCCTCTTCAAATTATCCTCGATTTGCATATCAAAATAACAAAATAAATTCCGAGGTATCCAAGACAAGAGTTCATTCTTTCGAGTTTCATCCAAGTACATGATACTCAAAACACACCAAGTTCAAAAACAACAATCCACACCAAAATCCAAGCAAATCTTCACACTAAAATTCGAAAAAAAATAGAAACAAACAAATAATAAAATAAACAAACAAAACAAGGTGTTAAAAAAAATAAACGAACAATATAAGTATATCTTGACCCAATATCTCCCCCCAAATTTGAATTAAAGAATGTACACACGAAGGGGGTATAGTATTTAAGCAATAAAAACTTTGGGTCAAGAAATACTTACAACCGGTCATATTGATTGGGCGGAGGGAAGTGGCCTTGTTGGACATGCCACATGTCACACCTGCTCAGATTTGCCAAAAATCGTCTGCCCACCTGACCCGACCGTGTCAAATGACACGGCCCGTGTCAAATGACACGGCCCGTGTCATACTTGCCCAGAAACTCAAAAAACGTCTGGATGGCCAACTCGACCGTGTCGAATGACACGGCCCGTGTCGTACTAGCCTGGATAGTGCGCTCGTCTCCGGATCTTTTCCTGCGAATCGATAACTACTGATTGAACCAGTTCCTCATCAAGTAAAAATAGAAATAAAATGCGAATAAGAACAAAATAAACTAACAAGAACCATTGGGTTGCCTCCCAATTAACGCTAAGTTTAACGTCTTCAGTCGGACGCAAGTGTTGGATTGCCTCCCAACCAGCGCTAAATTTAACGTCTTCAGCCATACGCATGTTTTCTTCATCCCGGATCATTCAACGAGCTCTCATAATCCTGTTTACGTGCAATTTTATCGGGAGGAGTCATCAAAAATACAACATTTTGACTATGCATCCTAATCGTTAATTCTCCTCGATCCACATCAATTAATGCTCGTGCACTGGCTAAGAACGGACGTCCAAGTATTACTAGACCATTTTGCTTCCCATCATCATCAAGCACTATAAAATCAACGGGGAAGGCGAACTTATCAATTTTTAAAATTACATCCTCCACAATTCCCTTTGGGTAAGCTAAAGATCGATCTATGAATTGTAAGCTCACTGGAGATGGTCTCAATTCTCCTAATCCAAGTGTCCTGAAAATAGACAAAGGCAATATATTGACACTCGAACCATGACCAACAAATACATCATTTAATGAACAACCCAAAATAGAGCAAGGAATTGAAAAACTCCCTGGATCCTTAAGCTTAGTCGGTAGGCGCTCCAATTCTTTTTTCTTTGACGCCATGTCTTGCACGAAAACCTCAAAAATTTTATTCTCCTTGATATGCTCAGTATCGGACCGCTCCTTCACATCATTCATGGAAACTATCAAATCAACTTTATTAGACAACATGGTTGCATCTTCGTTTTCATTCTCCGATTCCGGTAGCTCTTCATTCACAGTATACGAAAAAATAGCATTGCATTGTGCTTTTGGATTTCATTCGGTGTTGCTTGGAAATTGGCCCTTTTGATGTTGGCTCCCCACAATCTTAGCCAATTGACCGATTTGCGTTTCTAAGTTTCTCATTTGAGCTCCAACGGTGGTTGCTAATTGAGTGACATGATTTTCAATCCGATCAAGCTTTTCTTCATCTCGGGTAAACCGACTTTTTGTTTCCATCATAAAAGTAGCCAAAATATTCTCTAGATTAGAATTTGGCTTGGACTCTTCTATCACCTCACCATTCGACACTTTAAATCCCGTCGGTGGTTGCAACACATTTCTCGAATTCCCGTAGCTAAGATTCTCGTGATTCTTATTTGAAGGATGATAAAACCCCGGATGAGGATTATTTCGATAGTTATTGAAATTATGGTTATTGATATAATGAGCTTCCTCAAACGGGTCCGGTGGTGGTGCACTTCCTTTTGGATTTATTTTTTCATTTGCACTCTTCGTTATAATTCCCAAATGGTTGGTCAAAATCGACATTTGTGCAGTTAAAGCCTTTATAGGATCCGAGTCTGAAATTTCAGCCACTCTACGAATATTACTCCTCTCGGTAGGCCATTGATAGCTATTCATGGCCATCTCCTCGATCAATTCATATGCTTCCTCTGCACTTTTATCTAGCAAAGCTCCTCCGGCCGAAGCGTCAACAAGATTTCTCATCTCTCCGGCCAACCCATTATAAAAGAAACACATTTGTTGGTCTTCCGGAAACCCATGACGAGGACATCATCTTAACAAATCCTTGAAGCGTTCCATCTCCACATATAACATCTGATAATCCATTTGTCGGAATTGCATTATTTCGCTCTTCAATCTAATAGTATTGTTGGGAGGTTATAATTTGAAAAGAAACTTTTCGACAAACTCGTTACATCTACTTATGCTACCCGAAGAAAGAGTTCCAAGCAAACTACGAGCCTTTTCTCTCAAGGAGAACGGAAATAGCTTCAATCTTATTGCATCGTTTGGCACCCCATTCATTTTAATGGTATCACAAATTTGAATAAAGTGGAATAAATGGGCGTGCGGATCTTCCGTGGCAAATCCCCAAACGATTTTGTTGAACCATCGATATTAATGAAGGTTTCAACTCAAAATTGAGGCGTTGATAGGAATATGAGAAATTCCCCATAATTTTGGTCAAGCCTCGGCGAAATCCGTCCCGAATCGATTGAATTGGATGCGGCCGCTTCACTCGTACACCTTCATTGTTTGGATTGTGGGCTATTGCATTATCATTGCCCATGTCGGCAATTACGTCTCCGCTCTTTCCATTTCGTCGATAGATCTCTTTGTAATTTCCGTGTAGCAACACTTGTTCTTCGAGCAAATGCCTCTACTTCGGGAATAAAGTTTTCCAAAGGTTCTCGAGAGGAGCGGGTGTTCATGTACGTCCCGCAACACGGCCAAAAATAATACTAAGTAACAAAATAAAATAAAGCGAAAAATATGTCTAAAGTAAGACCTAAACACTTATCGTAATATCAATACTAACAAAAATAAATTAGTCCCCGGCAACGGCGCCAAAAACTTGTTCGCTATATTTTTAAACAATCCGCAAGTGTACGGAGTAAATGTAGAAAGCGGCGAGCAAGGTCGTATTCCACAGAGACTAAATATTCCTATTGCGTTGAGTACTAGATTATAATGATTTCGGTTTTATCTAGACGATCGAAAGTTGAATGGATGGTTAACGAAATAAAATAAAATGATGACAATAAAAGAAAATATCCGAATTAAGGAGAATTGCAAGAGTTTAGAAAGAAAGATTCCAAGGCTCGATTTCCGTTGATCACTAAGTTTAGTCGGGATTGGTTCCAAAAGTTCTAATTATGTTTCCAAAATGATAATCACAATAATATTCTAAAGTCCCTCTCGAGATGCATTAAAACGTAGATTAAACAACCTATAACAACGTCTCCGTTTACTATAAATTATCTAACTCCAAAATGTTCATAAGATTTAAACATCATCATAGCTTATCACCGATTTCTCAATCTCGTAATTTACTACGTCAAATACTCGAAACCTATTAATGCCCTCTTCTCTCGAATTATGAGCAATTAAGTTAAACATATAAAAACATTGATCAAGTGTCTAAACATGAATCAAAACCAAGTATTTGATAAAGAAATCACACTAGATATATATAATCATCAATCCCTCAAAACCATAGCAAATCAACGTACTCCCATGCCGGAATCTAACGAGTTTAGCTGGACATGGTAATGAAAGAAAGATTAATAATCATCATGTTCATCATGTTCATGCTAAAAACAACAAAATGAATAAAAGATAGGAAGAAGATAAAACTCGGATGGTTTCTTGATTTATCCGGTTGAAGCCTTCAAATGTTCTTGAAGTGTTCTTCAAGAATTTCCTTCAAATCTCCTTCTTTTTGGATGAAAAACTCTCAAATCTTATGTTTCTCTCTCTCCAATCTCTCCAATCTTCAAAGATATTCCAAGTCTTTCCCCATATCCTCTTTTATAAAGCTTAAAAAATCACTTTTTCATGTTCAAAACTTCAAAAATGTCAAAAAGTGATTTTTCCATCAAAAGTGACACGGCGTGTCAAATGACACGACCGTGTCATACCGTCCCGAAAATACAAAACTTTCCGGACAAAGCACGTCGTGTCATTTGACACGGCACGTGTCATCTTGTCCCAGAAAATGCAAAATTTTCTCGAATCTGTGAAGTCGTGGTCTAGAAGCCATATCTCCCTCAATACACCTCTAATTTAGCGTATGATATACCGTTGCGAAGCCGATTTCATGAGGAATCCATATATATATAGAACACATCCCGATTCAAGTAATGAATCTGGAGATTAGAAAATACGACAGGTAGTGCTTCAATCTTCATCGTTTTAGGCCTCGTTCTCTCGTTTCTGCATTGCTTGATATGTATTTGGGGATTGAGACTTCAGTCTTGCTTGATAATGTCCTTAAAACACCTATAAATTCAAATAAAATATACCCAAGCGTGATCGAGTCCAACAAACACAATATGAGTACAAACGACACAATTCTACACATTTTAGGATCTTAAAATCCGGAAAAACCTTATAAAAATATGTGTAAAAATGAGTGTTATCAATAATTAGCTGACCACCGGCGGTGGCCCGCGGAAAGAGTTGGCCGGTCGCTAATGGTGGCCCGTCAGGAAGTACTGACAGTCTGACAGCCTGACGTTAAAAAAAAAAGACGGTTGTCGAAGGTCCGCCGCCCGCCGACATTGGGCCGCCGGAAAGCAGGTCGGCAGCTGGCGTTAAAAAATTCTGTACTGCATGCCTAATTTTTTTACTATTTTTATAAATAATGAATAATTATTCACTATCAGCGAGCAAGATATCAATTAAAGTTCAAATTTAGCTTTATTGAAAGTGGGCTATTTTTATAGATCATGGATAATCATTCACTATTTTACACAAAAAGAATATTTTTACGGAAACACCCCTCTCCATGGTCGGTTGGAAAGGCACTAGGTTAGTATATAATCCTTCACAATTGAAAGAGATGCTAAATTATTATAATCAAATTCACAAGCGCTAGATCATCCTTCAAAGAAAGAGAAAACGACGATCATGGCAACGTTCTTCTCGGCGCTCGCCACGATTAACATAGGACTAATATTAACCCATCACCTAAATGGGGAAAAAAATAATCAATTTTCTTCTTTTCAATTAGATTCAACCTTCATTAGTTTGTTGCTAAATTCCATATTCAATTTTGTTCTCCAGAATATGGGTAGCTCACATTTGTAAAAAATTCCACTAAAAACCACTGAAAAATTAACAATATAACATATCTTACCTCGACAAGTACTCTCCTCCAGCTCCCCAAGATCCTTAATCCACAAGGAATCCGCGGTTAACTCTTCCAGATTTTTCAATTCTTGCTTTAGCTTGTCACGATCATTCTTCAACTTTTTAAGGTTTGCAGGAGTAAATGTCTGAATCGGTAAAGACATCAAATAGTCAAAAGCATCTAACGAGTTCTGAACCAGCATCGATGTCCACACCCGCGTCCTTGTACGTAAGTGACTTATCCTTGTCTTCCCTACCAGGCTCGGCATGGTATTCAGAATTGCCAGAAACTGAAAGCATGAAACTGTTTTTCCAAGTTCCTATTCCATTTTGCACTTCTGTCCTGCGATTCTTGGACAGGAATGGCAGAAATCCTTTGACTATGTTGTCATTACGAATCTTAAGCGGATTCGGGTTACACAAATTCGTGGTACAGTGGGACAGTCCTGTGTTTGCTCCGCAGGACGCATTCATGCTTGATATTAATGATGATAACAATAAATAAAAAAATACTTCACGAAAACAAAAAAAAGTAAATATCTTCGATTATAAGGAGACGAGTACGCTATCGCTATGGGATGAAAAACAGGAGATGAGAAGGAGACGGTGTGGAATAACTAGTAATTTAGGGCTGGAGTGGAGTGGAATGGAACAAAGAGAGTAAGGCGTGTTTGGCACCTGCGTTTTTTGGGTGATTTGTTTAAAAGGAATGGTCAAATATCCCAATTATTATATATATATATATATATGTATATATATATATATACTTACGTATTTGTGTAAATAATCTTGTATAAAAATAATACTAACAAAAAATTATTATTGTAAATAAGTCATGTATTTAGTGAAGACCAACATTCCTATGAAACTATAGATGTGTACCTATAAATAGAGGTTTATGACCTTCATAATGACATACACAATTTTATTGGTGTCTCCATCTTCTCTCATATTTTTCTCTTTCTCTCGATGTTAATAACACGAGCAAATTTTCTACACTACAAGACCTAGGGCTGTCAAAAAAATCCAAAAAATCCGATATTCGTCCGAAATATCTGTATTCGTATCCAGAAAAGACGGATATTATCTGTATCCGAAAAAATGGATACGAATGCTATCCGTATCCAAAAATTCAGGATACGGATATGGTTATAGGCGCATCCGTATCCGAAAATATCCGTATTCGAAATTAATTATATATAATATATATTTTTAATATAATTTTAATATATAATTACAAAATTTAAGCATGCTACTCCCCATAATACTTTTCACATGTTTTCATTCTTTATTTCTCAATATAAAATATAAGCGTGCGGTCTAAGTTATCTTTACTTATTAGTTATTTCTCTTTCTAACACAACAATCAGGTCAACTAGTCCAAGTGGTATTGACATTAGAAATTTGGTAAGGAGAAGGAGCTCCACGAGGGTTCAAATCTCTCCTCCCTTTCTAACACAACAATCAGGTCAGTTAGTCCAAGATAGCATCCGCCGGATATTATCCGTATCCGGTCTATCCAGATAATTCTGAATCCGGATGCGGATTCGGATACCTTTACTAAATGCCGGATCCGGATACGGATATGGCCATATCCGTCTCCGTATTATCCGTTTGACAGTCCTATCGAGACCGCACTAAAATCGCGATTCCCGTTTTGTTGACAGTGGGATCAGCATGAAATTTTTAGAGTACCTTCCTAACAGATCTACAAATTCAACGGTAGAGATCGAATTCTAACGTATTAATATAAAAAAATTCAAACACAAATAGTCTTTTTTTTACATTGGTGTGATGTATTAATTCTATTTGCTCCTTCAAAAATTTTCTTGTATATGATTATTTCGAGAAAAAATATATATTCTTTAGTTACTAAATTCTTTGTTTATGTGTCATCGTATATAAATAATATATATGATGACCTAGAAATCTATTACCAAATAATATTCCTCTTTGTTTCCATAAGAAACACGATTCAACAATATTTAATAACCGAGAAGATTATTAAGATAAAAGATTAGTTGTAGTTCTTAAAAAAACACAATGTTATATCGTCATATTCTAGTTGAATATGATGTGTTCATGAATAACATTATGAGATCTAATATTGATGATGATACTTGTATCATTGGTAAAGCATTAATATGCAGTTGAGAAAATAAATGCTCTTGAAATATATAATATTTCTTCCCGAATGAGGAACTACTACTATCTTTTAATGTTGAAAGATAGAATATTATTGATATCTTCAACAAAATAAATGTTGTTTATGTCACAAGCTCATTCAAAAATGAATTTGAGGTTGACGGAATTGTCTTATTCTTATTTTGAATTAGAATCGTCATCACAGTAAACTTAAAGTTTACATATTTGAATAATTTACGAATTGATATCGATAAAAGTGATTAATTTGAAACCCGATAAGTAATTCAGTGTACATATCCCCCTTTATGGCTCCAATTGAATATTAAAATATGTCGGGTGAAGTATCGATGGGTGATATGAATAAGATTGATATTGTAAAACAGTGTCATTCCCGACATTAGGGGGAGGAAAGTATCAACCGATCAAGAAAATTATTAAAAAAATTATGAATTTGAAGTTCAAATGATTATTGACAATGCATAAATTGCAATCAATTATATGTACAAACTCCAGAAGAATTTTCAATAAATCCAGCTGAAAATTGATGTCTGAGAAGACACATGCAAGTGCTATAATTGAGTTTAAGGGTAGCCCACCTAAATGATGAAAAATATATTATATATCGCTAGAGATAAAAAAGAAACATTAGTGACAACATTCAACGTCCTGAAGAAGCTCTTGAAGAGCTTATTGTTTAAGAGAATTAAATTATAAAACGTTATACGAATTTTGTTATAATAAAATTTGGAGCCTATGTCAATAAATTTAAGATTAGCACTTGATATAAATAAAGATCATAATGATCTAGGCTGATTAATGTCGGAATGTTAATTAATCTCGAAAATAAAATATTTGGTCAAAATGGACAACATAATCTAATATGATTTCGGTTAATGTTAATACGTGTTATTTGGCCTGCAATCCAAATAGTATATTGAATAAAGTTTGTTGAATATTGATTAATATTCATACTTTATATGATTATGATGATTGAAACTCTTGAACAGTTACCAATAATTTTAAGCATTACTTATGCAAATATGATGTATGAAGCACGACTTGATGTCAAAATTGCTTACAATGATTATGTCTTTTTTATAAGACCACTCCTGAATTGAATTATATATAGATATCGAGTTATATTGGAAGTACATGAAAATTTACCTTACGGATACATTAAATCCTACAAGGATGATATGCGTGAAGAATATAAAGCAAAATCTAAATATATATATATATATATATTCCTTCAAATTACAAGAGTCTTTATATAGATTCAAATAGTATAGTCGAATTTGAAATAACTATCTTAGTCAATATTATTCGACTAAATAAAGACATATTAATGACTCAATGTCATATATAGATATGAATGATCTTAGATTGATTGGAACTCCATAAGAGATCCAATTGTCACTTGAATATTTGAGAAGATAATTTGAGACCGTATTGAAATATCAAGAATATATCTTGTGTTACAAACACTTGGAAAGTGTATTATTTGTATATCAACCCACTTGTACCTAAAAGGTATTAAAGCGATTTACACTGCTGAAACACGCTTATCAAAATGATTGATCAGTCACATGATCCTATTAAGGACACCTTTATACCAAATGATGATGAAGAGATTCATAGTCTAGAAGCATTACATATCAATGCAACTGGTGTACTAATATATAATCAAGGCTAATTCATTATCTAATGGTCAAAATTGAAAGAAGGTATTGAAAACCTCAACGCTATTTGCAAAGAAAAAGATATTTTGCTTATATGATTCTCTGCGTTTATAATGCATTGAGAGTGCGTTGAAATAAGATCAATCACCCACTAGATCTGAAACAATTGTGGGTTATAATAGAAGAATGGAGTTCTCCCAACTATTTGCATAAAGTCAATGCAGTGTCTCGTGAGAAGAAGATATGATGAAGCATATTTCTTTTCCATTTGTGATCTACAAGTGATGTGTGGATCAAGTGGAGAGACGATATTAATGATGTTATCCTATCCGAAATTTTCAGAAAGAAAATAAATAATGGGTTTGCAATTATAGCAGTATAAGTTGATGATTTAAATTTATTTGGGACTCTTGAAGAGTTCAATAAAGCTGCCAATGAAAATCTATGAAGTAAGTCTTACTAGCAACATCTCTCACTCGTTATGAAATGATTGCAAAACATGAAGTAAGTTGAGATGTGTATGGTTGATGAGTTTAACCACAACTAATATGAAATATCCAGAAGAGATGACATGTCTCACCAACATGTGAGTTTGAGATTGCAACTTGCACTGAATATGAAACCTATGCTATTTCGCGGAGGATTTTTGAAATACGTGGAGCATATTTATATCAAAGTACGTGTTGCACTCTTTTTTTTCCTTGGTTGAGGTTTTCCCATTGTTTTTTTTCTAGCAAGGTCTTTAACGAGGCAATTATGATGGCGTATTAACATGAATAGTGTGCTTTTTTTCCCTTCATTAGGATTTTCCCACTGTTTTTTCCTAATTAGGTTTTGACGAGGGATATTCATGTAATAAGGACATTACAGAGATCGGTATTAGACCCAGATTTAAAGTAAGAAGGAGTAGTTGTACTTATTTTCCCCTTCGATCAAATTTTCCCCACAGGGTTTTCTTGACAAGGTTTTGATGAGGCAACACATAGATACCCCTATAAGAATATTATGTATATGTAGAAACTTATGCTCTTATGACCACTCAATGCTTGTCCCATGAAATTTTACTGAGGCGGCACATGAATATTCATACAAGAATGATCGATATGAGGAGGAGCAAATTCAATTATTAGATATTACTCAGGATTTTTCTAGAGCAGTATGATGCAGCAAGTTATGCAAGTTACAAGTTTGCTCTAAACAGTTTGGAAGTTTTCTCCCGTAGGGTTTTTCTTCAAACCCGTCCTGCATAAATTAATTTAAATAGTCATTCAAGAGGGAGTATTGTAAATAAGTCATGTATTTAGTGAATGACTAATATGCCCCTGAAACCCTAGATGTGTACCTATAAATAGAGGTCTATGACTTTCATAATGATATATATAATTTCATTAGTCTCTACCATCTTCTCTCATATTTTTCTCGTTCTCTCGATGTTCATAACAATTGTACCTCTTTTTTTAGAAGACTCATCGTCTTCTCGAGTCTTCACCTTATGATTTGATGATCAATATTAATTTACACCTTTAACGGTTTGGATTTTTTTTCTCATTTTTATACTTAAATTTGTTTATCAATAATAACATATACTCCAATTTGTGAACTTGCAACCCCCGACCAAGAGTTCACGCAAAAATTACAAAAATATTTAAAATAAAAAAATTATAATTTTTTTGAAAGTATTTAAAACTCAATAATTTTATTTAAGTATCATAAAATTAACTGAAGATTTACTTTGTAAAAAGTTAATTTTCAGAAAAAATAGAAAAATTCATATTTCTAATATGAAATAAGTAGAAATATGAAATTAAAATTTCAAAAAAGAAAAAACAATTTATAAGAAAATCTTATTTTATGGAATAGGTGTTTTTATTTCAAATATAGGACACTTAGAGTTTGAATCGTTTTATACAATACTAAAATCATGGTCTGTAATTAATCCTGAAAGTATTGCTTTGAATAAATTAAAACATAAAACATCAATTTTTTAGAAAATTATTCTGCGAAAAAAAATCTCAGTTAGCTTTATTATATTTTAAATGAGATTTTTTGAATTTCAATTTAATTTCAGATTTTTTAATAATTTTCCGATTTTTAAGTACTTTTTCTTTTCTATATTTTAATTTCTATAATAATTTCATGAAGTTATTTTTTAATTTTTTTATTGTAGAAATTTTTAATTTTGAATCCTCTTAAAAAAATATAATAATTAAAAAAATATAAACCAATAGTATAGAACAAACTAAAATTTCTGGTTATTTTTTGATACTTTAAGTAAATTTTAGAAATTTAAAAACAATTTCTTTAGATTTATAAGTAATTTTGATAATTTTATAAGTTTTATTATTTTTTATTATTTAAATATTTCTTGCTGATGACATTGTAAATTGATAAATTAGTGGAGTAAACTTGCCATTTCACAAAACAAAAGTATGACACAGAAGAAGCCCAATTATTAAGAGTGAATAATTGTTCGGTCTCGGCCCAATTATAATATATAAAAGTATGAAACATAGAAACCCAATAATTAACCAGTCCTTTTATTATCACCTCTTGGGCCTACGCCTGTCCTACTGGTCTGCCCTTTCCTAAGAGCGAGGGGTACGGTGGGCTGGTGGGTGGCGCCATCACCACCAGCCAAAAACAACCCATGGCTCACTGTACCGTCTGCTGTGCCGTGAGTCCTTGCGCTGTCACCATGACTCAGCGCCGTGACTATTTTTTTTTTCTTCTTTTTTCTTGTGGCCAAAATAAGGACATTGGTATATTTTTTAAAAATGGGATGTTGGTACCAACGGCTATATAGCCGTTTTTTGTGACTTTTTCAAAAAATTTTTTTTACACAATTGAACCCCAAAACAACCTTATAAATACCCCTTATTATTCCATACTTTACACACACTTCTAATCTATTAAATCTCTACTTCTATTATCTATTTCCATCCAAAATGAATCCAAAGTCACCATGGATCAACAACATGCTAAACGATTCGACGAACCAAATGCCGGGATCGTCTTCGAATCCCGGTAACAATCCGGGATCGTTTTCGAATCCCGGTTACTTTCCCACCTTCCAAATCCCATTTATGAATCTCGAAGATCTAGCATTGTTTAGCCAATAGAAATTACAACAACTTAACCAATATACACAAACTCAACAAAACCAAGGCATCCCTTCCCAACCAAATTCGGACCATGCTTCGTTTCATCTACTAGACGAAGACGTTGATGAGGATCAAACGGAATCCGAAGAAGAAATTGTTCCGACCCCGACCTCAAAAAAAACGAGGGCAAAGACGACGGTGAAGAAACCAAAGTCAAAGGCGAAGACGAAGAAAAGCAACAAACACAAAGAGGTCGATTAAGATGTTGTCCCGTCCCGACAACCACGAACTTTTTGGAGCCAAGACGAGGAATATCTTTTGGCGGAGTGTTACATCCAAGTATCCGAGGATCCAAAAATGGGTGCGGATCAACAAAGGGATACGTTTTGGTACAAAGTGCTCGACGCATACAACAAGGAAGCAAAGAGGCTTAACTATACTACTCGTACCAAAAACATGTTGACGGGAAAGTGGACTCCAATGAATAAAGATATCAAGAAGTTTAATTTGGTTGTGGATGAAACGACGGTTATGAGTGGGGAAGGTGATAAAGATTTTATGAATCGTTGCCACATATTGTTTAAAAGATCAACGGGTTATGACTTTAGACACTTGACCGCTTGGGGCCTTTTGAAAGACAAGCACAAGTGGAAAAATCCCGACTCGACTTTGGCAAGACATAATCGTCTTCGGCCTACGAACGAGGAGCCCGAGCATTTTGGACCCGACAAGTTGCCACGGCCCGACGGCATGTACCGGATTTCAAAGAGTCAACGTTCGTCAAACTCGACCGCTAGTTCCGGTTCAAACCCGATATTGTTTCAAGAAATGTTGCAACAACAATACGAGTTAGACCGCAAGGCAAAGATGGATGTTCTCGAGCGAGAGACACTTGCGAGAGTTACTTTATATGAATCACAAAATATTGCCGAGGAGATGCGGGTGCTAGAAATGGATACTAGCAAGATGGATCCGATCAACGCAAGGGTCGTGAAAGCACAACAAGCTCGAATTCGGGCAAAGTATCCCACCGATGAGGATTAGGCTTTTATTTCTATGTTTATATACTAGGTTTTTAATTTTATGCATTTTTTTTAAATATAATGTGTGTTTTTATTATTAATGAACTTTATTTTAGTTTATATTGTGTATATTTTAATTTATGTAAAAGAAAAAAAAATTGGTCGATGGCACCAGAAATTCTGGTGCCAACGGATACGGGCAAAATGTGGTGTCGTGGGGTTTCTGGTGCCATGGAGCTTTTTGCTGACGTGACAGCATTTTTTTCCACGGCACCACCGCACCTAATGCCATAAGAGGAACGCTTAGTTTCCGAGTTTAGTAAAGAAAAGAAAAAAAAGTTAGGAGAGAAACGAAGAGAAAGAAAAGATAAGGTAATTGTATTTTGTGTTCTCGAGTTAGAAGGTAGTGAAAGAAAAATTAATCATTTTGTTCTTTGCTCTACAAATCCTTCCAATTCGGAAGGAATGTTAGGAGGGAAAGTTTTCATTCCATTTCTTTCCGTTTCTTTTCGTTAAAAACTTAGGAATAACAAATATTTTTCCTTTCTTCTTATCTTCATCCATTTACTTTCTTTTCTTTTCTTTACTGAAACTCGGGAACTAAGGGAAAGGAGGGAATGAAGGAGGAAAAAAAGAAAAAGACAACTTCAAAAAGAATAAAATTTGGCTTGAAGAAATGGTTGCTTCTTCATCTACTTCTGCATTAAATACCGAGTATCATTAAAATACATCATCGTCCCTCCACACACACACACACACACATCTCTGCATATATACAGTCAAATACACTCTGAAACAGATTAGCTTTTGATATCTGAGTCTACTTTAGTTCTCGACTACTGAATATCAGTCGGAGGTTATTTATGACTTTTTAACCATGAGAAAGGCGCCATTACTTCTTCTGAAACTTGTGGCTTTACAATATTTTCTGGGTATGTTTGGTTTTTTTCCTGAATAACGTCTCTCTCTCTCTCTGTGTGTGTGTTTTCTCTTTCTCTCTCTCTCTCTCTGTGTGTGTGTGTGTGTTTTCTCTATCTCAACTACATATTCTTAGTTAAATCAAAAAATTGTAGGCTTAACAACAAAGGCCATTACGGTACAAGAAAAGGCAGAGGCAGCTGTTCCTGTTTCAACCCTGTCACCTCCAGAAGGCAACACCACGTTTCTTGGCGGCGCATCCTGGTGTGTGGCCCGACCCGATTCCTCCCCATCCGATTTGCATGTTGCCTTGGATTGGGCCTGCGGATTGGGTAAAGCAGACTGCAGCCTGATCCAACCCGGCGGGCCGTGCTTTATGCCCAACACTCTGATCTCTCATGCATCGTATGCTTTCAATAGCTACTACCAACAAAATGGTAACTCAGATGTTGCTTGTTATTTCAGTGGGACTGCTGTTCTAACTAAGAACAATCCAAGTAAGTCTCATGTTCATTAAAGAAGGATATATAATATATTTACCTTTTAAAAAAAATGTGAGGATTTTCTTAGAGAAACAGTTTTCTTCACGATTTTAATAATGAGATCGATGCTGTCTATTTTTATTACAGGTTATGAGAGATGTGTCTTTGCCACCTCAGAGTGAGTATAATCTGCATGTGTTAGATGATTGATGTTGTCATGTTTATTGTTATAAGTTAGTAAGATTCGAATTATTTCGGGTATTTTTGGGTTCCGTCCATGGAGAGACCACATGTGCGTCATTTGACGCACTACACGCTGGCGCATTTAAGCGGCAGATCACGCACTGGGTGACAGATCGATTCAGACTGGCCAATACACGCCACGCCATGTGTAGATCCGTCAAACGACGACTACATGGAGTGTACCATGGACGGCACCGTATTTTTGGGAGATTATCCCAAATTGATTACAAAATGATCCATTTAAATAGATCGATTATCCCTGCGTAAATTAAACAGACACATCACCCATCACCCTATGTATTTTCAAAAAGTTGCATCACGCTCCCTCGATCATATTTTGCACAAGCGGGTATGTGCAGATAAAACACATGGGGTTAAACCGGAACTTTTTGAGAACACCTGGAGTAATGAGCCTATTTAATTTTGAACAGATAATAATCGGTCTATTTTTTAGTTTTAATTTTTTTTTTTTGGGAGGGGGGGGGGGGTGAATAGCTCATTTTCTAAAACACGGGCGGGGGGCGGAGGGAGGAAGGGTCCAAGGAGGTCCACGGACCCCCCGGCGGATGGAAATTACCTTATAAAATAGGGGAAGCTATATATATAGTTGTCCGACCTCCGTAATTTTTATAGCTTCGGACCCTCCTGAGTAAATGCTCTGCTTCCGCCACTAAACACGGGGTAATCCACTATTAACCCGATTATTTCACCACATTCAACATCGTTTGATATTACATGTGCAGGTCCGCAAGATCTTCATCTACATCATTGTCTCAGTATATGGAAGCAAGTATTTGGTGGAAGATAGGTTTAGTTATTGTGCTTTCATGTTTTGGTAGAGAAGATGACTAATAAAAATGTCGCATTTTGGCCCTGACACGATTATTACTATTATTATGGAATTTCTAGCTAATATAGTATACTTTGCGGCCTTGGTAGTTTAAGAATGTTTTTTTTCTTTCTTTTCTTATTTTTGTCCGAATCATTGTTAAACATAAAGTCCTGCATGTGTTGCTATTACTTTTTCTAACTTCCAAGTAATTACTTTATTCCCTTGCAAGTTTATAAATTAGATCCAATTTTTTTAATTTTTTATTTTTTGTTTTCAAAATTTAAATAAAAACATCTGATTTTAAGTACTAATATTCCAGATTTTTTTAAAAAATTTGAGATAAAAATAAAAAAATTCATTTTTTAAAAAAATCCAGATTTTTTTATTTTTTATATTTTTTTAAATTTTTATATTTTCAATTTCTCTTGATCTTCGGCACCACATTGAAGTTGGATGGATATTATGTGTGGGTTTGTCATCACGATATGGTACAATATTATGGTGTATACATTTACTGATCGTAGTAAAATATCTGTTAAACACTTATCATTTAGGTCCACTCTGATTCTATTTCATCAAACGTCATCATATAACGATTGTATTGATTAACACTAATCATTTTATTACGATTTTTTGGAACTCTCACAATCCTAACAAGTGTTGGGACCGTCCGGTCTTGACCGTGCACTGTGCATGATCGGGTCGGGGTGTCAAATTTGTGAGTCGCGACACATCCAAATCTTATCCAATTGGTGTCATATCCATATCTTGGATTTTGTATCCCGTGGTATGGTGTTCTAAAACCATCTCCAACAGTTTACAAAAAAATATTGCAACCTCAAACACAAAAATACAGAAAATCAACAATGCATCTCCAACAGCTTACACAAAAATACAGCAATTAGTAATGCATCTCCAACAGTTTGCACAAAAATACAGTAAAAATGGATATTCTATTATATTCTTTTTTTAATCTTAATATTATGCACAAATATAAATGCATTTTGTCTCCATTAACTAATAATAAAATTTATTTATTTTTTTATTCATCAATAAAATTTAAGAAGAATAAGTTCAAATTATGGGAATAATAGAATTTTGAGCTGATTAAATTAATATGAAAAATAAAATTATAAATAAATAAATTAATATGAATGTATTTTTTATTTTTAAGTTTTTCGTATTATGAAAAGCTTTTTATATCACATATAAGTGGATATATTGAATTGCAAAAGGAAAACAGTAGTGATAATAATATCAAGACATAATTAAACACAGTAAAAGAAAAGGAAAAACAAAACAAATGGGATAGCGCAAACAACAGTGTTGCGCTAGAAATACAGCAACACCGTACAAATCTCTAAAATAACGCAAGATTATACCGCATGGTTGGAGCAACTTTCAGACTTAAAATAGCGTTGAGCGCTATTATTGCTCCACTCTTAGAGATGCTCTAAGGCCACAAACTCTTCACGTTGATGTAACACACACTGGGTCTATTATTTTTTTTTGCGAATTTTTACAATACAGGGTCAATTAATATCAATACGGTTGGATATTGATCCAATACTTAAACAAACAAAAATCAATAATACAATACGGATTAACGAATATAATTACTACAAAATTTTATTGTACGGAAAAGGGTTTAAGATTACCGCCTAACTTAATTAAACAGACAATATAACTCATAGAAGATTAACCGGACAATGAACATATCGTTTTTCCAGTCAATACAACAATGCCAAAGCCACGCAACTCAAGTCCAGAACAAATCCGACACAAAACAAAACAAAAAGTAAGATTATGTGCTTGAATACTCACAAAGAAAGTCGGTCCAGATCCTCTGTAAGACGAGAGTGAAGTTTAGCAGTTGGAGCTCAAATCCTTTGTTGTTGGTCTAGTTTCTACGTGGGTGTTGTGGGTGTTTTGTTTGCTGTTATCTTTTGATGTTTGGTTGTAAATGTAATGCTT
>JAWKAU010000648.1:0-47000 GCA_033398695.1 Orobanche coerulescens
TATCATTTAGGGGTATAGACTTGATTTCGTCCAACCAACACTACGCCATATATGGCTTTAACAACGCTATTTTCAATGTTACAAGCAAAAGTGTAACCATATATGCCTTGAAAGTGATCTAGGCCTACACTTTTTTTCTGTGTTAGCATTGCTATAAATCATTGTTACGGTAGACGTTATTCAATATCTACGGTAACGTTGAAGTCGGTGTAGCCGTTGGTCTTTAAAAAATGTGTAGCCGTTGGTCTTTAAAAATCAATAAAAAATAGGCGAGCTCAATGATTGTCCGAATATTAGTCAATTAAATAGGCGGGCTCAATCTTTATCCAAATATTTCAATTAAGTGGGTCAAATTTCAATTATTCACTCTCAACTCTCAACTCTCTCACACCTCAACCCTTGACGAGCCAATCGGCAAACACATTTCGTATCGTATATCTTATATATATAAATATATAAAAGTAGGAAATATTATATATATATATATTACTCCTATCGTCCGCCACCCATGTGCAACAATTTCGTTTTTCATCCGTCCGCAACCTATGTGAATTATTTATTTTTGGCAATTTTTTACCCTTTCACAACACAAGTGGGTCCATTTACTCCACTCACAATACATCCTACCAACTAAGTCAACTCAAATATTAAAACTCGTGTCGGTCACAAGAGTGGATATGGTATTACTTATTCCTATCCTACTTACACACACTAGTCTCGCCCGGCGTAATCTCAATTTCCCTCCTCGGCCGGCGGCTGTTGCCGCGGGCAGCCACCGACCACACTTTTGTCCGCAACCTATGTGCATTATTTATTTTTGGCAATTTTTTTACCCTTTCACAATACAAGTGGGTCCATTTACTCCACTCACAATACATTCTACCAACTAAATCAACTCAAATATTAAAAATTGTGTCGGTCATCAGAGTGGATATGGTATTACTTATTCCTATCCTGTTGCAATCATCGCTACTTACACACACTAGTCTCGCCCGGACTAATCTCAGTTTCCCTCCTCGGTCGTAATTTGCTTGGCCGGGCACTCGCCGGCCACACTTTTGTTTTTAGATGATTTTTCCTTTTTCTCTTCTTTTAGTTTTTCAATTTGTTGTCCTGCGATTCATTCAATTTTTGGGCAATTTTATATTCTGAATTTCGTTCATGACGATCTTTTTATCGCGATTTCAATGTGTTTTTGAGTGGCTGGAATCGACACCTCTTTATCCGTACAGATAGCCGCTCATCCCCATCGCGGCGCCACCATGGATGGACCCCCGAGCGAGTGGGTGGTGAACCCCGATCGGATCTGGACCTTTTGGAACCTCTGTCATGTCTACCTGGGTTCTGCAAGTTCTCGGAAGATGCATATCCAACTTCGAAGGTAGCCGTAATTGCAGCGTGGCTCTTCCTTTGGCGGCGCCTCTCGTCTATGGCGGCGCTGATTTAGGGTTCCCTTTTCCCTAGCGAACCGCTTCAAGGGATTTATGCATCCGAACCGGAAGCTCTCACAACTGCTTATTTGTTCTATCTTCTTCTCTGCACAAAGAAATGGTCGCTTCTTTAGGCCTGCCCGTTTCAACTTCATCATGAGGTGGGATTTCAGCACAATTAACGGGTTTGTTGCATTTCAACTCCCAACTTACACCAGCTGTTCTTTACATTTTTTTAATTCTTGGGTATTGATTTATTTGCCTTTGGTTGTTATGCGATCAATTCGATGGAGATATATCTTCACTTTGAGTAGCTTGCCTTGGTTTGTATCTTTGATCATCTGCTATTGTGGGATCATTTCAAGGCATGTGATAGCTTTGAGATTGTAATTCCATCAAGGTTTTGTGATTGTATCTTCATTTTATTATACTTCCATCAAGGTTTTTAATGGGGTTTTCAATTTTCTTTTATTTAGTTCTCATTATTGGTAGTTTCAGTTGCTTAGTAAGAGTTGTTATGTGTAGGTGTTTGGTGTGTAGAGCGTTTTGTTTTTATTCTGGTATTTGTAATCTGGAGAGATGAGAGGCTTTGAGTCTGTAGAAATAAAACCAAATATAGTTCTCCATTTCGGAAGATTTCTTTTTTCATGGGTTTGTATACTGTATTTTTAGTCTTGTATTGATTCGTAGGTTCATTATGATTCGTAGTTGTATTTATTAAATAAGTCTAGCTTAGGTATCTAGAGTCTAGACCTCTATTTATGGCAACAAGTAGAAAGAAAAATCTAAAATCTATATTCATATTGTTCCTGGTTTTTATGTTTTTTCTGGTAGCTGAAATAACCTTCCGTCAATGCCGCTACTTTGATGCGAGTCCAGATAGCAAGCTCTCCTCCTGCAGAAACTTTGAAACAAATGCGCAAATCCTTTTACACGAATGTTCCACCTCCATATGTGGAATAGTTTGAGAAAAAGAGTTATATCAAGTCGGTACTTACTCAGAACTTGCCGTGCGTCTTCTGATTATCATCACTTCACTTTCTCAGGGCAATGTTTATGTCATGTAGTTGTCTGACAAGACGCGACCTGATTCAACCATCTCATGCAAGTGTACTGTTGCAAAAGACACAAACCAACTCGAACTTTTTAAGGCAAGTATTTTGCTTTTCTAGACACATGTACTGTATGATCGAAAAAAAACCCGTTCATTTGTAAACAAAAGTAACTAAATAAATAAAATTTGTCTCTATCATTTTTGTACTTGTAAACCTTATTTCGTTTGCAGTTGCCAGAGTGCCTCCGCATCATTGGGTATTTACGCTGAATAGGAGTTTTCAATGAGTATGGAATGCGCCTACAGGTAGCATTATCATGTTATTATTATCTTTTTAGCTATTTTTAATCTTGATTTGCTTTAGAGTTCAGTCCCCTGATCTATAGATCTCATTACATTTTTAAGATATATTATTCTGAACAAGGGCTGTTTTCTGGTGGTCAGTTTTTAAGATGTTGTGAAGCCTGGCTTAGTGGAATACTTGACGATTTAGACCAGAGGAATCCTTATGAATATTTGAAAGGGTTGGTACAATGTCATAGAATGCATCTTTTTGATGTTGTTAACCAGTATCGAGCCATATTTGCGGATAACACATCGGAAGTGAAGAAAATTATAATGAGAGTCAATAGATAATTGATATCAGAAATGCAAAATAATATTGTACTACTTAAATGGAAACATAATGTACTGGCATAAAACCCACTAATTACTAAGATAAATCGGTGCAAACCAGTCCTTAATAGTTTCTTTTCGTGCACACCGATTTATCTTTGAAATAATTTTTTTATATCCGTGTGGTTGTTCGATAGTCTTTGCTCGTGTAGATCGATAAAATTTGGGAAAATCTTTGTGAAGTATTCTTGAAAGGGTTGCAAGGGCATAAGTATACTTACTACTTTATCGCATCAAGAAAACTTGTAGTTTGTCGTGTCTAAAATTCCCATATTTCGGTGGCCGTGAATTTCACAGGCCCGTGACTCTTGTAGGCTTCTCACTTGGAGCAAGGGTTATTTTCAAGTGTCTCCAGGTTCTGGCTGAAAGTGAGAAAAGTGGTAAGCATTACCTCTTCACTAGTTTTTTTTTTTTTTTTTTTGTATACACCAAAATGCAAATGCATATGAGAGTTATTTTCAAACCAACCACTTCAACTTATTTTCAGAATTTTTTATCAAATCATTATTAAGCATTTCCCTGCAAAATGCACTATTCATCCACTCACTTGTAACTACCAGCCGTTCTCAGTTATTAATTTACTATTTTCACTTGTAACTACCAGCCGTTCTCAGTCATTAATTTACTATTTTTATATCAAATATCAGTACATTTTCATCTCCTATCCAATCATACCTTCAACGTTCATTTTTTCCTTTTTCAGCAATTTATATCCCACAAACTTGAGTTCCCAGCATCGATTTTCCATAGTTTCCTTTATCCTCCGGGTTTGCTTTTTGTTTCATTTCATGTTTTTTTTAACTCGTTTCGGGTATAATTTACTTGGTTGTCTTCAAAAAATATTCACTTTCTTGATTTTTGCCAGCTGGACTCGTGGAGAGAGTCGTCCTTCTTGGAGCTCCAATTGCAATTCAAGACGTGAACTGGGAAGCTACTCGACAGGTAGTTGAGCATTATGCTTTCTACTAATTAAATTTTGCTAATATATTATCTGTTACGGTTAGTTCTGTTGTTCCTCAATATAGTTTCAGTTTAATATATATTTCTGCAGGTGGTGGCCGGGAGATATGTGAATGCATATTCTATGAATGATTGGATGCTTGGAATAGTATTTCGTGCCAAGTATGAAACCATGAAACTGCTGTTCAAAATCTTAATTTATGGATGGTTAAACCGACATCCTGTCTTGTTTGAGTTGAAATGTGTGCTTATGGTAATCTGCGATATGGGTTAATTACAAAACCACCCTAAGGTTTAGTCTAATTACAAAAGAAGGAAAACAGTTACCAGTCGGATTGGACATCCGAAATTCTTTAACCTTTGTTTCTAAGTACTTGGAACAGAAGTTTTACGATTCAATATATAACTTTGACTACTAATATTTTTAGTAAAAATAATATTATTCTGAAATATATGTTGATACCAATCCAACATCTTTAATGTTAACATTTATTTTGATATTGGTAGGAATAAATACTATCGAAGGATAGTATATAAATAGTGAAGTGTTGCAAAAGATAGTATAAATGATCCTCTATAAATTATAATACATTTTGCTGCAATTAGAATTCATATCATGTACATCCTTTCTGTATTATTTCTTCGCATTGGCATTCTCTTTGAGATTTATGATGCTACTATTGCAAGAACGTAAACATTGTATATCGGGAGATGATTGCCATCGTGTGTTAGCACCATGAGTGAGGCAACCTCATCCAGTTAGTGTTGAATTCTCATCGTTGGGACGTTGTTATCGACTGGGGGCTTTTCCAGTGGAACTCCAAGAACCGATGGTTGAGTGACAAACTGCTCGTCCCCCACAAAGGCGTTTACTATGCAGCCATTGTATGTATTTTGTCAAGCACAAAATAAAAAATCAGACATTCATAAATTGTTTTTCAATACTAGAAATTTAGCACATTCATCGTTTTAGTCTTCAAAATTCAAGATTTCGGAATTGGAATTCAAATTCTGTTTGATAAACAGACCCTAAGCGGCAATTTTTTTCTATTGCGGGTTTTGAATGTGTTGTTGAGATTAGCATGGATGCAAATTGTGATGAGTATCACCATTTTTTGTAACGGGTGGATGTACTCGGCCCTTTGGTGATTCGAATCATTGCGATAGGATCCTTGACATCCTTATATTCATTTTGGATTTATGTAGTTATTTCGGATGGTTTATGTATTTGGATGGTTGTTTGATAACCTTTTATGTTTTGGGATGTTTGAATTTATTTTTAATGGGTAACTCTATTTTTAAATACATAGGTTGATTTTTAGCATTTAGAGTGTTGGTAAAAGACCTGCGAAAATGTAGCCATTGATCCCAAAAATATACTTTTTACGTATTGGCAAAAGAATAACATAGTGTAGCCAAAGATATTAAATTGTTTAAAAAACAAGTGTAGCCGTAATGATAAAGGGTGTTGCCAACAATATTCAAGTGTTTCACAATTTTATGTTACAGTAGTACTATGCAGGTGTAGCCATAGCTCTACAATAATACGTTTAATGGTATCACCACATAGATAACGGTGTTGGCATAGGTCTACAATAACACCTCTTAAGGTGTAGGAACAGAACCAAAAAGTGTTGGCATAGGGGTTTACAGCTATATTTTTCGCAGTGTTACGAAAAACTATAAAAGTGTTAGCATAGACCCCTATGGTAGCGGCCATTTTTGTAACACCCTCAAATTTGGTCAAAGTGTAGCCGTAGCATGTTTTTTTTCTTTTACCAACACTTTTTGGTCTGTGGACACACTTTTTTAGGTGTGACTGAAGCCCATATATGGCGTAGTGGTTAGGATATCCGTGAATTTCCGTGAGCTAAAGTTAACGGACTTTATGACTTGTCCGTTCAGTGACACATAAGCCCTTTTGATTGGTCCACGTGTCTCCGGTTGGCCTTCATATTCTCCGATCATCTTCTCTGACGACGGCGAGCTTTTTCCAGCTACTTTTTCACCCATTTCTTACGGTCCATTTTTTTTGTCCCATTTTTTCTGGCCACCCTTTTTTTCTGGCCAAGTTTTTCTTCCGGCCACACTTTTTCGGCCAAGTCACTACCAATAATCAGGATATAGCCGATCACAAAAAGTCGTCTGCTAAAGTCCAAAGTGGTCGGCTAAAGTCCCGTCGGCTAATGTTCGATGGCTAAGGTTTAGCCGACTACTTTTCAGAAAGGTGATCGGCTAAAGTCCAACGTTATACGACCACTTTAGTTGTTGTCGGCTAAAGTTCGTAAATTTATAGTGGTCGGCTAAAGTGACTTTAGCCGACCAAATTGTAGTGGTCGGCTAAAGTATTTATAATTATAAAAAAATAAATTCCACTCCAGCCCACGGTATTTATACCTCAAACCTACTCACCATCCGAACCTGAACCATCCAACCCAGACCTAGAACCGCCCAACCCACATAAATATGCATAATTCCCAATTTTTTGCTCATATATTGACTCGAACCATGGACCTCCTGGATGTAGTGGAAGTCCTGTACCGCTGAGCTGCCTCCGATTTCTGTTAATTATTCAGTATTATTTATAGTTATTAGATACCTTTATGACTTTTAAATATATATATATATATATATATATATATATTAAAAGTTATATTATATATAAATTGAAATTTTAAATTATAATATTTTATATATTACTATATTATACATATATATATATATATATATAAATTATACTATATATAAATGAAAAATATATTCTTATGTCTTTCGAAAAAAATAATATTACGACATTATATTTGCTAAATTGTAATAATTCATATAGTTTTATAAATATTAGAAAATTGAGTTATAATTTTTATATATGTTTACAATATATACTTGTTTTATAATATATATTTATTATAATATATTTGTTTTTATAATATTTTTATCTAGTAATATATTTAATTATCTTTGTTTTTATAATATTTTTATCTAGTAATATATATTTAATTATATTTGTTTTATAGTATATATATATATGTATATATATTTGTTATATATACAGATATTATAAAGAATATATAATTTTTTGGGGTTTAGCTGACGACCATATAGTAGTCGTCGGCTAAAGTGGGGGCTGAGTCAATGGCTAAGTCGTCGGCTAAAACAGTCTACTTTAGCCGACCACTTTTGCAACTTTAGCCGACGACCTTACTATTTGTCATCGGCTAAAGTGCTTTAGCCGACCAAACAGTGGTCGTCGGCCTTTCTAGGAACTTTAGTCGACCACTTCTTTGTGTGGTAAGCCTTTTTACTTCAAGCCGTCGGCTAAAGTCCTTATTTTGATAGTGAGTACCTCCATTGATATATATATATATAGTCGGGTTCAAACGAGAATGCTAACTATTTAAGAGAATACGAGAATGGTCGTTCATGTATAAAATCATATATGATTTTATACTGACCAAAAAAATCAAATATATACGCATAAAATCATATATGATTTTATACTGATGTACACACTCACGTAATCATATATGATTTTGTACGTGAATCATATATGATTTTGTACATGGGTGACCATTCTCGTATTCTCTTAAATAGTTAGCATTCTCGTTTGAACCTGACTATATATATATATATATATATATATATTAAGTTGTTACGGTTCTAGGTCATAAAAGAAAGATAAAACAACGTGTCCCAATATTTATTTATATTTAATAAGCTGATTTCTAGTATAAATTATAGTTAATAAAAAAAATTTTACTCGACGTACATATACCGTTTATAATATATATGTGTAATATATAAACATATATAGATACTATATAAATATATATATATATATATACTGTTTATAATATACAAATATATATGTGCATACTTCTTTATATATATATATATATATATATATATATATATATATACACCGTATAGGGGGACTTTATTTTCAGAACTCTCTTAAGTGCTAGAACTGCGAGAACTCCTCTAAACCAATGAGATTTTTTTAAATATTAAAAAATATTATTAATTCAAAAGGGTATTATAGTAAAATATAATTTTTATTACGGGAGATAACCCCTACTGATGATAATCCCTACTATAATAGCCCCTACTGATGATAACCCCTACTATATATAACCCCTACTATATAGAAAGGATTATGATCAGTAGGGTTGTATACATTGACATGATGTACATTATGTATTATTAGGAGTACAAAAGGTGGTTCTCGCAGTTCTCGCACTTAACAGGATTTTGAAAATAAAGTTATATATATATATATATATATATATATATATATATATGCAGTTGTGTGGCCGAGAAAAAATAGATGAAAAAATTGCACGAAAAAATGGCAGAAAAAACTGGTCAGAAAACTCGCCGTCGCCGGTGAAGATGACTGGAGAAGATGGTTGGAGAAGGAGAAACCAATCAAAGACACGTGGACCAATAAGAGGGTGACACGTGTCACTTAACGGATAGGTCACCAAGTTCGTTAGATTTAACTGACGAATTTTCATGTAGACCCTAACTTGGTTGGACGGAAACAAGATCATACCCGTAAATGATACAAAAAAATATTTGTTACCAAAGTGCAAAATTTGAGAAAGTTCATATCCAAATTGGTAATTTTTCCTTCTTTCAACTACTTTTCAGTCTTGTCATACTCAATGTCTTGCCTTGTGTAAATGCCTTCGGTTATATAAAAAAATATAATGATCTATATTAACCTTGAAACTCCTCACAAACCACTCCTCATCGATCATCTTATTTACATTCTTATCTGCATGGAATGAAGTTATTAACTCTCAGTGGCAATGGGAAAGTCCCACCCATTTCTTATAATAAACTCCTTCAGGTTTGACAGAACCATGCGTCTAAACACCCTCCACCCAGAGTATGGATATTTATAAGTGTTTTAAGATGTGAGTAGTCGCCTTCTGTAATTGCTCAATTGAGAGAGAGAACAGATTGTTTCTTCCAAATTATATTTGTTTAGCTTCTTCTACTTCCTTAGGTGTGCTAGGAAGTTCTGGAGATATCTCAGCTGGTGGAAGCAACCCACATGTTAGATGGTGGAAGTTCTTCTTCTGTAATCTCAGCTGTGATGATACAGGAACCAGGAATCTCAGTTGGAGTAGGTAGTTCGGTAGTTCGTTTAGTTGTTGAAGGCAGCACAGTTTGGATATCAGACGGGTGCTCTGTCTTGTACTTTTTCACTAGCTTCGTCTTTTTCTTCTTCTTCTTCATCTCACCTTCAACTTGGGGCTGGACAGCTTCAGTTTCACTTCATTTTGATTCACTTGTCTTTCTTTTGAATAGATGAGCAGACAGTTGCAAGTTGTCGCTCTCTTCATCTTCAGGAATTTCTGCGGCAGGTGCCTCGGCCATAGGTAACTCAGCTGCAAAATCTTGGCTGCAGTGATCTCAACTACAGTTATCTCATTTGTTGATGTCTCAGTTGTAGGCATCATAGTTGGTATAGACTCAGCTTCATCAGCCCTTCAGATTTTGATTCCAGATTTTATGATGAAGTATCAGACTTCATTTTGGCCAAAATGTCTTCAGCTCGGCTGCGTTGTTGTTTGGCCAGGTGTTGCAGTGCAGCTTGGTCCAAATAATCAAGGCGTTTGTTTGTATGAAGCCTCTCGTTCGCACTTTTGCAACTTTGAGGAACACCAAGACGTGGCTGATTTGAGTACTATATAACAGTTTCTGGCTGAATTTATTAACCTCGCTGTAGTCAGGTCAATTGATTCTTCTGAGCTGAATGATGGCTCCCAGCACGGTATACTTGGATGTTTAAAGTTGGTCGAAACTTTAGAGCACGCCCATCACCATCTTGGTGCACATGTCCATGATATATCTGTACTACTTAAGAATTTCTAGCTTTTTGGCATTTATCTTCAGTTTACTTGGCTGGTCAGCGGCCTTGACAATTTGCCAAGATTTTTTGTTATTGAGTTTCAGTGATTCCACAGCTGTTCCTTGATTTTTCATACCAAAGGCATCTGCAGTCACTTGTTTAGTGGTGCAGATCTTCTCTTCAAATATTGAGCTCTGAATCCCTAGCTCTGCCACATAAGCTTCTTCGCAAAAAAACAACTGCCTCTTTGTAGAACTCCAAGGGGTTGATGGCTAGGTAATGTAGATACCATTTTTCTTCATGTTTAAGATTAAGTCCGCCATGATAAGTGTGTTTCTCATTTCTAATAGGCCAACAAAATCAACCACTATACTGTAGCTGATTTGTTCTTTCACGGATTTCACATTGATGTCGTTAAAGTAGTTTTCATTCTCCATATCTACATTGGATTAAAGAAGATTTGTGTTTAGCATAGATATAGGTTCGGAAATTTTCTGCTCATAAGAAATTAGGGTTTGCTTGAAGACGATGAGGTATTGTTGTGAATTTCCACTGTGTTTTATAGGTTAAATCAATTTGAATTCAGTCGGTGAAAAGGAAATTCAAATATTTAATTGTTTAGTCTTTAGTGATCAAATCGTGTGACTGTGTCCATTTGTAAAATGTGAACGTAGGGTTGATGTGGGATTAAAGTAACAGTTGATTTTCAAGCGTGGGTATTTTGTCATGTGTTTATGAATTAAATAATTAAATGATGAACTTGCTGGGATTAGGAACATAGCTAGTCGGTTACTCTAAATTGACTGCAGTTATGTTATGTTCCAGCTAGTTTGTGATCCTAAATGGGTTACTTTGGCAGCTATGTCATCTATTGAGCCTTTGTCATCAACAACTAGGTAGCTCTGGTCGTCAGCTAGGTTTGCCATTTTGGTTATTCCTAAGGCACCTAAGCATTTGATTCCCAATCTAAGAGTCCAAGTTATCCGCTTAGCTCAAGGGATCTTTCTTCTAGCAAGGGCTTGTTGAATATATCATCTATTTGATATTCACTATTGACTCTTTCTACACAAACTATTTTGTGCATGACATGATACCTTATAAAATGATGTTTGACATCGATGTGCTTTGTTCTTGAGTGAAGCACTCGATTATTGATTATGGTAATTGAATTATTGCTATCACACCATATTGGTACAATGTTTGGAATGATGTTGTAATCTGTTAGCTGTTGTATGATCTAGATTATTTGAGCACAACAACTAACTTCCTCTAGTTACTCAGATTCAGTTGTTGGAATTGCGTTTGATCTCTGTTTCTTGCTGAACCGTGAAATCAGCTTGGAACATAGGAAATGACAGGTTTCACTGATGCTCTTTTAGTTGATCCTACAACTTGCAAAATCAGCATCAAAATAGCATGATAATTCAAAATTATCATCTTTTGGATTTCATAGTCCAACACTAATTATGGATTTCAGGCATCTGATAATTTCGGCTTGAACTAGAATCTTGCAGATACGCCAACTGCACAAGATATGTAATATCCGACGGAATTCTTACTTGCTGTTGTACTATTCGGATAATTTAATACTGTTGTAATCTTGTTGCATTTGTGAAATGAATATTGATGTTGGAATATAACTTAATAGACTTGAATAAAATGATCACTCGTATTATGTTTGAATTTTCAGCGTTGTAGAGATAAGTGCATATTGAACTATTAAAAACCTAAGACTAACGTACGTTAATCGTAAGTCATAGCGTACGCTATTTTGAGGCCTTTACGTACGTAGCAGGTGCACATTACGTAACCAGTGCAATCGTATCCGATCTCAACTTTCGGCGTGTGGGGCCGGGTGGGATTCGAATATCTGATTTTTGGAGCCAACCTAGTTGACTACGTACGTAATGCTTCTAGCGGTAACGTACGTAATGAAGTTCGTATTTCACCAAGAACCTATGGATTTAGCTTACGTACGTAACACTTGTTGTGTAGCGTACGTAACGAACTGTGCTGTTATAAAAAGACAACTTGTGTCTTTCATTTTGCACGACCAACCTCCGGTTTTCACCCATAGAATCATCCCCCTTCACCCCTAGGGCAAGTTTACCTTCTTCCTACTTGTGTTGGAGCTTTACATTTTGATTTTGGAGCTTGTTGATTGGAACTTGGAGACATTCTTGAAGCTTATATTGTGTTCTTGTGGTTTGGTGTATAGTTCTCCGTTTCTGAAGGTATGTTCTATGATTTCACCCTATAATCTCGAATTTAATATGATAATGATTAAGTATATTTCACCTAGTGATGAATTAATCAAAATAAACATGTTGTAGTTAAGCTTTCAACAACTTAATGATGAACATGATTATTAGAGGGTTTGTAATGGTGTGTTCTTAGTGTTTTAATATGGTAATGATCATGTTTAGTTTAACCACACTCTCCTTGCTAGACTTATAACACCATTGGTATAATAATAATCCTTGTTCCATTGTAATGTAAATGACTTATTGGAATAATTACCATTAATGTTTTAAGAAACCTTGTTGATCATTAGAAGAATGAAATAATCTTCTTGAACCTAGGCTAAGTGAATTCAGAGGTGTGTTGTTTGAATCCCAGTCGATTGGAAGAGTATAAGAGTGGTGCTAAACTTGAGATAATCTTCATAACCATGATATGGATTTACAACTAATTAACTCAACATAAGTAATTGTAAGTAGTGCAGATTTTACTTTTAATCATTTGAGATGTTCTTGATAAGATTAAAGGATAGGAGATTATTGTTTAAAACATTATGGAATGATTCTTGATCCAACAAGCATTTCGTATCAGCTTGTAATCAATTGTGAGAATTGAATGGTATGGATAAAGTTCTTGAAGTAACACTTTAGAAGTTAAACTACTCAATCGGAAATTTAGATGTTATCTCATGAAAATTCGGTGTAGATGATCATATAAACGTATTAATGAGCAAAATATACTTCATTCAAGGTTGATTGTTCGAGTACACAATATTAGTTGAGGACCGTTCGTTCGTGCCGACAAGAAGAGGACTATTATCGTATCCGTATTGAGGCAAGTTATCTTGCTTGGTTATAATGATGTGTGGATTCTTATGATGATTATGCATTTGTGTATATGAACCACTTATAAACTTGTGTCTTGTGATTTGATGTTGCTCTTAATGATGTCCCGTTTTCATCGTGGGATTGTATTCCCAAGTTCGTTACTTTTGGTCCCTTGATATTGTTGATCTTGTTGTCATCTCGGTGAGTCCTTGATCCTTATTCGGATTTTGTGAAATTCTTCAATTCGTTGTCATGTTGCATCGTGACATATCCGGAGTCATATCTACGTTCCGATTGGATATTGTGTAGGATTTTTAGCCGGGCACATATATAGTCATGCGTGAATATTTTTCCGTGAAAGGTCAGTGCACACGAGACGTAGTTCGTTGAGGCTAATTAGGTACATTGTCCCGCGTATATCCTGGATTCCGTATACGGGGTGGACATGTGCACTGACACATATTCGGATCGGGCGTACTGTGATGTCCCTCTTGAGCCGTACTATCTTAGTCGCTCACATCCATTTTTATACGTGGATGTGTTCGACGTTTTGCGGCAGCGTTCATACGCCCGAGGGTATGTTCGTTAGTCGGGGCGTTATTCTTGAAATCTCATATGCGTGAATTGTATACTATCTTGAGAATCATTTATCATGTATATCTGACCCTGTGTTGGGCGAAATACTTGTGTTGTATTTTAGGTCGAGGAAAAGGCAAGGCGCGGGAAGGTCAAGGTGATGACGAAGGGTTCAAGGATACTAGTTCGGGGCCCCAAGTCTTTCGTGTCCGGTCATGATTGTACCGTGTAATGTTATTTTCCGCTTTATTTTAAGTTTAAACAAATGTATTGTTATTTGAGGTATAATTCATCTCCATATGGATTATACTTACGTTACGATCTGTGTGTAATAAGGCCGTAGCCATATCTGCTGTAAGCTCCACATCGGAGTAAGTATTATGTTTTGTGGTTCGGTATCACATGTATTGTGTATTTAATCTTTACTTTAGATATCGCTGGTGGATCCCGGCGTGGGGTTCACGGCACCGTAATGACCGCCTTATCGGGGTGTTACGTAAGATGGTATCGAGCGGTCGTTTTCTTTCTTTTTGAGTCTTTGTGTATTGAACTAGTATCAAGAGACCTTCGTGTCACGTGCGACCCGTGCGGCGCTGATCCTACGAGCCAAATGCGGTGCGTACTTTATGAACCATGAATAAATTATTGACATGATATTGATCTCTCAATAGATCTCCTTGTTGATCTCGGCATTTTAAGGGTTTGTGGCGGGAATTATCGATTGATGATTCAAATAAAATTGGATTGATTATATGATTGAAATCATTCGACTCAAACGTCGATATGATATTCATGTGACCCTCGTAGTGATGATAACTCATTACGAATCTGCTTTCTCGAATATGTAATTTCTTCGCCATTAACTTAGTATGAATTGATTGGTATCATGAACTATACTTATGATTATCATTGCAAATTGATTCTTTCAGTATGGAAAGAAATTTGAGAGGCCGTGGTGGAGGGGCGAGGCGCGGAAGGGGCCGAATCCGATACCGCGAGCAACAGACGTGCGAACGCGAGCATAGTTCCGCAGCGGTGATTCGGCTTCTAGGGACCAATCGCACCACAATGGACGCGAGGATGCTCGTGTCGATCCTTACACCGTAATGCAGGCATGATGGCTCGAATGACCCAAATGGGTGATTAATGGAAACAATACAGAGAGCTGCTACCGGACCATCGTGGGCCACCTCCTATACATGGCGGGCGGTGAATCGGATCATCGGTGACATCTCGCGCCAACGACCCCGATTTTGAAGGTTCCTGAGCCGGCCGATATCGTGCATTGGATCGAACACTTGAGAAGTTGTTCGATATGGTAGATTGTCCAAGAGAGAATCGCGTCTCGTAGTGACTTACTACTTGGGCAAGGGTGCCCACACTTGGTGGCTTTCGGTGAGGCCGGTGATGGCGTATGTACTTGGGAAGAATTTAAAAATCTCATGCTAGATCGTTACTATCCGTGTCCTCTCCGCGAGGCCAAATTATCGAATTGCTGAATCCGGAACCATCCGAAGATGATGACGTACTATCTATCGCCGAGAAATTCCGGGCACTTCTCCCTTTTGCCGCGACGATTTTCCACACGTGTTGATAAGATCAAATACTTTCTCAAAAGGCTTAAACCCCGAATGAGAATGCACTGTTGAACCATCATTGTGTGACCCTACCGGAGTTCATCGAGAAGGCTCGAGTACGAATTGACCGTGAAGGAAATTTCCAAGAAGCAACCACGATCTAACAACAAGAAATTGAAACCGTAACAGTCAAAGAATCGGGAGCATTCAAGAGACCCCAACCATGCAAATCCTTCGAACGGCAACCTACGGCATCGAAGCCAACCGGATCGCAACCTCGAGCGGTCGGCTATCTGTGTGCTATAATTGTGGAGACCCAGGACATATCAATTCGAAATGTCCTAGGCCACCGTGTCATGCCATACTTGTGGGAAGAACGGACATCGTGCTCGTTATTGTAGGAGTGGACTAGGACGTATTCCCGCCACACCTCATGCTCCACTACAATCTTCGGTTCAGACCGTGTACCTCCATCCGCTTCTTATCGGACTACCGGGCAAACAAAGGGATGGGACGTGGAAATCAAGCAGAACATCTGGTGCAGGGGCTGCAAAACCTAGAGTTTACGAGATGAAGAGGGTCAAGATCCGGCCGACATGATTGCAGTACTCTCGAGATCCAATCTCACTGTCTGTGTTCTTTTTGATACTGGTGCTTCACACTCCTTTTTATCTACTTCTTGTTTGAGTCGTTTGCAACTAGAGCATGTTATCAATTGTGAACCTTATATAATTGGTCTACCCGATGGTAGAAGAATTGTTGGGAATCGTGAAGTTGATCGCTCGATTCAAATGAACGACCGTGAGTGGTTGTCAAACTTAATTGTGGTCGATTTACCTAAAGATGATGTGATCTTGGGTATCGATTGGATGGACCGTCATGATGCTATAATTAGTGTCTGCAAGCAAACAAGAACTGGCCACATCGACGATGGTATTGAGTGTACCTTCCAGGTGATAATCCCAGCCGTTAGGAGAATCATCAGCTATGAAAACGGTGAAACCGCTTAATCAAGGATGTATTGGCTATTGGTGTTACATGACCAAGACTATGAATCGACCAGTTGAATTGATCGATATTCCGGTAGTCCGAGACTACCTGCACGTATTTCGGATGAATTGCCGGGCTTACCTCCGCATCGTGATGTAGAGTTCAATATTGAGCTAGAGCACAGTACGCCCCGCTCTCAAAAGCACCGTATCGCATGGCTCCGACCGAGATGCGGGAGTGAAGAGCCAACTTGAGGATTTGACCGAGAAGGGTTACATTAGACCTAGTGCGTCCCCTTGGGGAGCACCGATTATTTGTACGTAAGAAGGACGGATCTCTACGTCGTGTATTGACTATCGTGAGTTGAACAGGTAACCATTAAGGACAAATACCCATTGCCGCGTATTGATGATTTATTGGATCGGCTTCAAGGGGCCGCTTGTGTTTTCTAAGATCGACACGAGGTCCGGTTACCATCGATTGAGGATTCGTGAGTCGATATTTCAAAACCGCTTTTCGTACTCGCTATGGGCATTATGAGTTCGTAGTGATGCCTTTTGGGTGTGAATGCACCGGCGTATTTATGGAGCTGATGAATCGAGTGTTTATTAATTATCTGGATCGCTTTGTAGTCGTTTTTATTGACGACATTCGATCTATTCTCGTGACCATGAAGAGCACGAGCGTCATCTCCATCTAGTTCTCGGCGTTAAGGCGAGCGGCTTTATGGAAAATTTTCTAAATGTGAGTTCGGATAAATGAAGTTATCTTTCTCGGGCATGTGATATCAGTTGATGGGGTGCGAGTAGACCCATGAGACGAAGCTATCCGAGGCAAGTTACCACCAAAGAGCGTTAAGGAAGTACGCAGTTTCTTGGGACTAGCAGTTATTACCGACGGTTCGTGGAGGGTTTTTCCAAAATTGCCCAACCAATGACTAATTTGTTGAGGAAGGATAAGAAATATTTATGGTCGAGGCTTGTCGTGAGCTTTGATGAACTTAAGAGTCGGTTGATTTCGGCACCTATTTTAGTCCTACCGAAAGGAACGGAAGGGTTTGTAGTGTATAGTGATGCATCTAAACAGGGCCTTGGGTGTGTACTAATGCAAAACGGGAAGGTGATCTCCTATGCATCGAGACAGATACGACCTTACGAGGTCAACTACCCCACCCATGATTTAGAACTCGCAGCAGTGGTGTTTGCTTTAAAAATCTGGCGTCATTATCTGTATGGAGTAACCTGTCAGATTTTCACTGATCACAAAAGCCTGAAATACATTTTTACTCAGAAAGAGTTAAACATGAGGCAAAGAAGGTGGCTAGAACTCATCAAAGACTATGATATCGAGATCCTTTATCATCCGGGCAAAGCAAATGTAGTTGCTGATGCTTTGAGCCGTAAGACAGTGCAGGAGCAGATGGTGAGCCGTTTGACAGCACAGAGAGAGTTGCAATTGGACCTTATGAGGTCAGAAATTGAAGTCTGGTTACAGCGTATTCAGGGACAACTTTGCACCCTTGAGATTTCTTCATCTCTTAATGATATGATCAGATCGAGGCAAGTTACGGACCCATTCTTATCTCGAGTCCGGGATGAGGTAACCCAAGGGAAAGCCCCTGGATTTGTGATCCACGAGGATGGATTGATACGATTTAGAAATCGAGTTTGTGTACCCGCTGACGAAGAGTTAAGGAACTCTATCATGAGAGAAGCCCATGCTACCCCGTACTCTATTCACCCGGGATCTAGCAAGATGTATAAGGATTTGAAGCAGAATTATTGGTGGGGAAATATGAAATGTGAGGTTGCCGAGTTTGTTTCGAGATGTTTAACCTGTCGGCGAGTTAAGATTGAGCACCAAATGACCGAGAATGTTGAAACCGCTCCCGATTCCCGAGTGGAAATGGGAGGACATATCAATGGATTTTATTACTAGATTGCCGACGAGTCGTCGAGGAATGAATACGATTTGGGTGATTGTGGACCGTCTGACCAAGTCAGCCCACTTCTTGGAAATTAAGGACGCGTGGGGTCCCGAGAGATTGGCCCAGCTGTTTATTAAGGAGATTGTAAGATTACACGGTACCCCCAAGAGTATTGTATCGGACCGTGACGGGCGATTCGTGTCACACTTCTGGAAGGCAGTTCATCGTGCGATGGGCACGCAGTTGAATTTCAGTACGGCTTTTCATCCACAGATCGATGGTCAGTCTGAGAGAACCATCCAGACTCTAGAGGACATGTTGAGAGCATGCGCTCTTGATTGGAAGGACGATTGGGAAGCCCAGCTACCTTTGGTGGAATTCACTTATAATAATAGTTGGCACGCTTCGATTCAGATGGCACCGTATGAGGCATTATATGGCCGTCGCTGTAGGTCCCCTTTGTGTTGGGACGAACTATCAGAATCTCTGGGTACGGAACCCGACATGTTATTAGCAGCTCGAGAGAAGATCACTTTGATTAGGAGCCGGTTGTTAACAGCTCAAAGTCGACAGAAGTCTTATGCTGACCACCGACGACGACCGCTTGAGTTCGAGGTTGGTGACCATGTGTTAATGAATGTGTCACCTACCCGAGGAGTCTTTCGTTTTGGAAAACGAGGCAAGCTGAGTCCGAGGTATATCGGGCCGTTTGAGGTTTTGGAACGAGTAGGCGATTTGGCTTATCGCTTGGCTTTACCACCACCCGAGCCGGATCCATAACGTGTTCCATGTCTCCCGATTAAGGAAATACGTTCTTGACCCGAGTCATGTACTTGATTCGATGAGATCGATTTATCGGAGGATCATTCGTGCGAGGAGCGCCCGTCACGAATACTTGAGAGGAGGATCAAACAACTGCGTAATAAGACAATTCCCTACTAAAGGTTCGGTGGTCTCGACACGGGGTCGAGGAAGCCACGTGGGAGACGGAGAGAAGCATGCAAGAGAGGTATCCTGAATTGTTTACCCCTTAGTTTCGAGGACGAAACCCCTTTTAAGGGGAGTATGTAATATCCGACGGAATTCTTACTTGTCATTGTACTATTCGGATAATTTAATACCGTTGTAATCTTGTTGCATTTGTGAAATGAATATTGATGTTGGAATATAACTTAATAGACTTGAATAAAATGATCACTCGTATTATGTTTGAATTTTCAGCGTTGTAGAGATAAGTGCATATTGAACTATTAAAAACCTAAGACTAACGTCGTTAATCGTAAGTCATAGCGTACGCTATTTTGAGGCCTTTACGTGCGTAACAGGGTGCCCGTTACGTGCGTAATCGGTCAATCGTATCCGATCTCAACTTTCGCGTGTGGGGCCGGGTGGGATTCGAATATCGATTTTGGAGCCAACCTAGTTGACCCACATTACGTCGTAATGCTTCTAGCGGTAACGTCGTAATGAAGTTCGTATTTCAGTCCAAGAACCTATGGATTTAGCTTACGTCGTAACACTTGTTGTGTAGCGTGCGTAACGAATCTTTGTTATAAAAAGACAACTTGTGTCTTTCATTTTGCACGACCAACCTCGGTTTTCACCCATAGAATCATCCCCCTTCACCCCTAGAGCAAGTTTACCTTCTTCCTACTTGTGTTGGAGCTTTACATTTTGATTTTGGAGCTTGTTGATTGGAACTTGGAGACATTCTTGAAGCTTATATTGTGTTCTTGTGGTTTGGTGTATAGTTCTCCGTTTCTGAAGGTATGTTCTATGATTTCACCCTATAATCTCGAATTTAATATGATATTGATTAAGTATATTTCACCTAGTGATGAATTAATCAAAATAAACATGTTGTAGTTAAGCTTTCAACAACTTAATGATGAACATGATGATTAGAGGGTTTGTAATGGTGTGTTCTTAGTGTTCTAATATGGTAATGATCATGTTTAGTTTAACCACACTCTCCTTGCTAGACTTATAACACCATTGGTATAATAATAATCCTTGTTCCATTGTAATGTAAATGACTTATTGGAATAATTACCATTAATGTTTTAAGAAACCTTGTTGATCATTAGAAGAATGAAATAATCTTCTTGAACCTAGGCTAAGTGAATTCAGAGGTGTGTTGTTTGAATCCCAGTCGGTTGGAAGAGTATAAGAGTGGTGCTAAACTTGAGATAATCTTCATAACCATGATATGGATTTACAACTAATTAACTCAACATAAGTAATTGTAAGTAGTGCGATTTTACTTTTAATCATTTGAGATGTTCTTGATAAGATTAAAGGATAGGAGATTATTGTTTAAAACATTATGGAATGATTCTTGATCCAACAAACATTTGGTATCAGCTTGTAATCAATTGTGAGAATTGAATGGTATGGATAAAGTTCTTGAAGTAACACTTTAGAAGTTAAACTACTCAATCGGAAATTTAGATGTTATCTCATGAAAATTCGGTGTAGATGATCATATAAACGTATTAATGAGCAAAATATACTTCATTCAAGGTTGATTGTTCGAGTACACAATATTAGTTGAGGACCGTTCGTTCGTGCCGACAAGAAGAGGACTATTCCCGTATCCGTATTGAGGCAAGTTATCTTGCTTGGTTATAATGATGTGTGGATTCTTATGATGATTATGCATTTGTGTATATGAACCACTTATAAACTTGTGTCTTGTGATTTGATGTTGCTCTTAATGATGTCCCGTTTTCATCGTGGGATTGTATTCCCAAGTTCGTTACTTTTGGTCCCTTGATATTGTTGATCTTGTTGTCATCTCGGTGAGTCCTTGATCCTTATTCGGATTTTGTGAAATTCTTGAATTCGTTGTCATGTTGCATCGTGACATATCCAAAGTCATATCTACGTTCCGATTGGATATTGTGTAGGATTTTTAGCCGGGCACATATATAGTCATGCGTGAATATTTTTCCGTGAAAGGTTGTGCACACGAGACGTAGTTCGTTGAGGCTAATTAGGTACATTGTCCCGCGTATATCCTGGATTCCGTATACGGGGTGGACATGTGCACTGACACATATTCGGATCGGGCGTACTGTGATGTCCCTCTTGAGCCGTACTATCTTAGTCGCTCACAGTCCATTTTTATACGTGGATGTGTTCGACGTTTTGCGACTGAGCGTTCATACGCCCGAGGGGTATGTTCGTTAGTCGGGGCGTTATTCTTGAAATCTCATATGCGTGAATTGTATACTATCTTGAGAATCATTTATCATGTATATCGACCTGTGTTGGGCGAAATACTTGTGTTGTATTTTAGGTCGAGGAAAAGGCAAGGCGCGGGAAGGTCAAGGTGATGACGAAGGGTTCGAAGGATACTAGTTCGGGGGCCCCAAGTCTTTCGTGTCCGGTCATGATTGTACCGTGTAATGTTATTTTCCGCTTTATTTTAAGTTTAAACAAATGTATTGTTATTTGAGGTATAATTCATCTCCATATGGATTATACTTACGTTCTGGATCCTGTGTGTAATAAGGCCGTAGGCCATACTGCTGTAAGCTCCACATCGGAGTAAGTATTATGTTTTGTGGTTCGGTATCACATGTATTGTGTATTTAATCTTTACTTTAGATATCGCCTGGTGGATCCCAGCGTGGGGTTCACGGCACTGTAATGACCGCCTTATCGGGGTGTTACAGAAGATGGTATCGGAGCGGTCGTTTTCTTTCTTTTTGAGTCTTTGTGTATTGAACTAGTATCAAGAGACCTTCGTGTCACATGCGACCCGTGCGAGCGCCTGATCCTACGAGCCAAATGCGGTACGTACTTTATGAACCATGAATAAATTATTGACATGATATTGATCTCTGAATAGATCTCCTTGTTGATCTCGGCATTTTAAGGGTTTGTGGCAGGAATTATCTGATTGATGATTCAAATAAAATTCTGGATTGATTATATGATTGAAATCATTCGACTCAAACGTCGATATGATATTCTGTGTGACCCTCGTAGTGATGATAACTCATTACGAACTGTTTTCTCGAATATGTAATTTCTTACTGCCATTAACTTAGTATGAATTCTGATTGGTATCATGAACTATACTTATGATTATCATTGCAAATTGATTCTTTCAGTATGGAAAGAAATTTGAGAGGCCGTGGCGGAGGGGGACGAGGCCGCGGAAGGGGACGAATCCCGATACCGCGAGTCAACAAACGTGCGAACGCAGAGCATAGTTCCGCAGGCAGTGATTCGCCTTCTAGGGACCAATCGCACCACAATGGACGCGAGGATGCTCGTGTCGATCCTTACACTGTAATGCAGGGCATGATGGCTCAGATGACCCAAATGGGTCAGTTAATGGAAACAATACAGAGAGCTGCTACCGACCGGATCGGGGCCACCTCCTATACATGGCGGGCCGGTGAATCGGATCATCGGTGACATCTCGCGCCAACGACCCCGATTTTGAAGGTTCCTCTGAGCCGGCCGATATCGTGCATTGGATCGAACACTTGAGAAGTTGTTCGATATGGTAGATTGTCCAAGAGAGAATCGCGTCTCCGTAGCAGCTTACTACTTGGGCAAGGGTGCCCACACTTGGTGGCTTTCGGTGAGGCCAGCTGATGGCGTATGTACTTGGGAAGAATTTAAAAATCTCATGCTAGATCGTTACTATCCAGGTCCTCTCCGCGAGGCCAAATTATCAGAATTGCTGAATCCAGAACCGTCCGAAGATGATGACGTACTATCTATCGCCGAGAAATTCCAGGCACTTCTCCCTTTTGCCGCGACGATTGTCCACACAGAAGCTGATAAGATCAAATACTTTCTCAAAAGGCTTAAACCCCGAATGAGAATGCAGCTGTTGAACCATCATTGTGTGACCCTACCCGAGTTCATCGAGAAGGCTCTGAGTACGAATTGACCGTGAAGGAAATTTCCAAGAAGCAACCACGATCTAACAACAAGAAATTCGAACGAACAGTCAGACTGACAGAACCGGGAGCATTCAAGAGACCCCAACCAAGCAAATCTTACGAACGGCAACCTACGGCATCGAAGCCAACCGGATCGCAACCTCGAGCGGTCACCTATCTGTTGTGTGCTATAATTGTGGAGACCTAGGACATATCAATTCGAAATGTCCTAGGCCAGCCGTGTCATGCCATACTTGTGGGAAGAACGGACATCGTGCTCGTTATTGTAGGAGTGGACTAGGACGTATTCCCGCCACACCTCATGCTCCAAGACAATCTTCGGTTCAGACCGTGTACCTCCATCCGCTTCTTATCGACTACCGGCAAACAAAGGGATGGGACGTGGAAATCAAGCAGAACATCTGGTGCAGGGGCTGCAAAACCTAGAGTTTACGAGATGAAGAGGGTCAAGATCCGGCCGACATGATTGCAGTACTCTCGAGATCCAATCTCGGCTGTCGTGTTCTTTTTGATACTGGTGCTTCACACTCCTTTTTATCTACTTCTTGTTTGAGTCGTTTGCAACTAGAGCATGTTATCAATTGTGAACCTTATATAATTGGTCTACCCGATGGTAGAAGAATTGTTGGGAATCGTGAAGTTCATGACTGCTCGATTCAAATGAACGACCGTGAGTGGTTGTCAAACTTAATTGTGGTCGATTTACCTAAAGATGATGTGATCTTGGGTATCGATTGGATGGACCGTCATGATGCTATAATTAGTGTCTGCAATGACGATTTAACAAGAACGTCACATCGGCGATGGTATTGAGTGTACCTTCCAGGTGATAATCCCAGCCGTTAGGAGAATCATCACGCTATGAAAACGGTGAAACCGCTTAATCAAGGATGTATTGGCTATTGGTGTTACATGACCAAGACTATGAATCGACCATTGAATTGATCGATATTCCGGTAGTCCGAGACTACCTGCACGTATTTCGGATGAATTGCCGGGCTTACCTCCGCATCGTGATGTAGAGTTCAATATTGAGCTAGAGCACAGTACGCCCCGCTCTCAAAAGCACCGTATCGCATGGCTCCGACCGAGATGCGGGAGCCGAAGAGCCAACTTGAGGATTTGACCGAGAAGGGTTACATTAGACCTAGTCGTCCCCTTGGGGAGCACCGATCTATTTGTGCGTAAGAAGGACGGATCTCTACGTGCGTGTATTGATTATCGTGAGTTGAACAGGGTAACCATTAAGAACAAATACCCATTGCGCGTATTGATGATTTATTGGATCGGCTTCAAGGGGCTCTTGTGTTTTCTAAGATCGACACGAGGTCCGGTTACCATCGATTGAGGATTCGTGAGACTGATATTTCGAAAACCGCTTTTCGTACTCGCTATGGGCATTATGAGTTCGTAGTGATGCCTTTTGGACTGACGAATGCACCGGCAGTATTTATGGAGCTGATGAATCGAGTGTTTATTAATTATCTGGATCGCTTTGTAGTCGTTTTTATTGACGACATTCGATCTATTCTCGTGACCATGAAGAGCACGAGCGTCATCTCCATCTAGTTCTCGAGGCGTTAAGGCGAGCGGCTTTATGGAAAATTTTCTAAATGTGAGTTCGGATAAATGAAGTTATCTTTCTCGGGCATGTGATATCAGTTGATGGGGTGCGAGTAGACCCGAGAAGACGAAGCTATCCGAGACCAAGTTACCACCAAAGAGCGTTAAGGAAGTACGCAGCTTCTTGGGTCTAGCAGGTTAGTACCGACTGTTCGTAGTGGGTTTTTCCAGATTTGCCCAACCAATGTCTAATTTGTTGAGTAAGGATAAGATATATTTATGGTCTGAGGCTTGTCTGCAGAGCTTTTATGATCTTAAGAGTCGGTTGATTTCGGCACCTATTTTAGTCCTACCGAAAGGACGGAAGGGTTTGTAGTGTATAGTGATGCATCTAAACAGGGCCTTGGGTGTGTACTAATGCAAACGGGAAGGTGATCTCCTATGCATCGAGACAGCCTACGACCTTACGAGGTCAACTACCCCACCCATGATTTAGAACTCGCAGAAGTTGGTGTTTGCTTTAAAAATCAAGGCGTCATTATACGTATGGAGTAACTGTCGATTTTCACCGATCACAAAGCCACGAAATACATTTTTACTCGAAAGAGTTAAACATGAGGCAAAGAAGGTGGCTAGAACTCATCAAAGACTATGATATCGAGATCCTTTATCATCCGGCAAAGCAAATGTAGTTGCCGATGCTTTGAGCCGTAAGACAGTGCAGAGCAGATGGTGAGCCGTTTGACAAACAGAGAGAGTTGCAATTGGACCTTATGAGGTCAGAAATTGAAGTCTGGTTACAGCGTATTCAGGGACAACTTTGCACCCTTGAGATTTCTTCATCTCTTAATGATATGATCAGATCGAGGCAAGTTACGGACCCATTCTTATCTCGAGTCCGGGATGAGGTAACCCAAGGGAAAGCCCCTGGATTTGTGATCCACGAGGATGGATTGATACGATTTAGAAATCGAGTTTGTGTACCCGCTGACGAAGAGTTAAGGAACTCTATCATGAGAGAAGCCCATGCTACCCCGTACTCTATTCACCCGGGATCTAGCAAGATGTATAAGGATTTGAAGCAGAATTATTGGTGGGGAAATATGAAACGTGAGGTTGCCGAGTTTGTTTCGAGATGTTTAACCTGTCAGCAGGTTAAGATTGAGCACCAGCGACCCGCAGGAATGTTGAAACCGCTCCCGATTCCCGAGTGGAAATGGGAGGACATATCAATGGATTTTATTACTAGATTGCCGACGAGTCGTCGAGGAATGAATACGATTTGGGTGATTGTGGACCGTCTGACCAAGTCAGCCCACTTCTTGGAAATTAAGGACGCGTGGGGTCCCGAGAGATTGGCCCAGCTGTTTATTAAGGAGATTGTAATATTACACGGTACCCCCAAGAGTATTGTATCGGACCGTGACGGGCGATTCGTGTCACACTTCTGGAAGGCAGTTCATCGTGCGATGGGCACGCAGTTGAATTTCAGTACGGCTTTTCATCCACAGACCGATGGTCACCCGAGAGAACCATCCAGACTCTAGAGGACATGTTGAGAGCATGCGCTCTTGATTGGAAGGACGATTGGGAAGCCCACTACCTTTGGTGGAATTCACTTATAATAATAGTTGGCACGCTTCGATTCGATGGCACCGTATGAGGCATTATATGGCCGTCCGTAGGTCCCCTTTGTGTTGGGACGAACTATCGAATCTCTGGGTACGGAACCCGACATGTTATTAGCAATGAGAGAAGATCACTTTGATTAGGAGCCGGTTGTTAACGGCTCAAAGTCGTAAGTCTTATGCTGACCACCGACGACGACCGCTTGAGTTCGAGGTTGGTGACCATGTGTTAATGAAGGTGTCACCTACCCGAGGAGTCTTTCGTTTTGGAAAACGAGGCAAGCTGAGTCCGAGGTATATCGGGCCGTTTGAGGTTTTGGAACGAGTAGGCGATTTGGCTTATCGCTTGGCTTTACCACCAGCCCTGAGCCGGATCCATAACGTGTTCCATGTCTCCCAGTTAAGGAAATACGTTGCTGACCCGAGTCATGTACTTCAGTTCGATGAGATCGATTTATCAGAGGATCATTCGTACGAGGAGCGCCCCGTACGTATACTTGAGAGGAGGATCAAACAACTGCGTAATAAGACAATTCCCCTACTAAAGGTTCAGTGGTCTCGACACGGGGTCGAGGAAGCCACGTGGGAGACGGAGAGAAGCATGCAAGAGAGGTATCCTGGATTGTTTACCCCTTAGTTTCGAGGACGAAACCCCTTTTAAGGGGGGAGTATGTAATATCCGACGGAATTCTTACTTGCTGTTGTACTATTCGGATAATTTAATACTGTTGTAATCTTGTTGCATTTGTGAAATGAATATTGATGTTGGAATATAACTTAATAGACTTGAATAAAATGATCACTCGTATTATGTTTGAATTTTCAGCGTTGTAGAGATAAGTGCATATTGAACTATTAAAAACCTAAGACTAACGTACATTAATCGTAAGTCATAGCGTACGCTATTTTGAGGCCTTTACGTACGTAACGGGGTGCCTGTTACGTACGTAACCAGTGCAATCGTATCCGATCTCAACTTTCGGCGTGTGGGGCCGGGTGGGATTCGAATATCTGATTTTTGGAGCCAACCTAGTTGACCCACATTACGTACGTAATGCTTCTAGCGGTAACGTACGTAATGAAGTTCGTATTTCAGTCCAGTAACCTATGGATTTAGCTTACGTACGTAACACTTGTTGTGTAGCGACGTAACGAATCTATCTTTATAAAAAGACAACTTGTGTCTTTCATTTTGCACGACCAACCTCCGGTTTTCACCCATAGAATCATCCCCCTTCACCCCTAGAGCAAGTTTACCATCTTCCTACTTGTGTTGGAGCTTTACATTTTGATTTTGGAGCTTGTTGATTGGAACTTGGAGACATTCTTGAAGCTTATATTGTGTTCTTGTGGTTTGGTGTATAGTTCTCCGTTTCAAGGTATGTTCTATGATTTCACCCTATAATCTCGAATTTAATATGATAATGATTAAGTATATTTCACCTAGTGATGAATTAATCAAAATAAACATGTTGTAGTTAAGCTTTCAACAACTTAATGATGAACATGATGATTAGAGGGTTTGTAATGGTGTGTTCTTAGTGTTTTAATATGGTAATGATCATGTTTAGTTTAACCACACTCTCCTTGCTAGACTTATAACACCATTGGTATAATAATAATCCTTGTTCCATTGTAATGTAAATGACTTATTGGAATAATTACCATTAATGTTTTAAGAAACCTTGTTGATCATTAGAAGAATGAAATAATCTTCTTGAACCTAGGCTAAGTGAATTCAGAGGTGTGTTGTTTGAATCCCCAGTCAGTTGGAAGAGTATAAGAGTGGTGCTAAACTTGAGATAATCTTCATAACCATGATATGGATTTACAACTAATTAACTCAACATAAGTAATTGTAAGTAGTGCATTTTACTTTTAATCATTTGAGATGTTCTTGATAAGATTAAAGGATAGGATATTATTGTTTAAAACATTATGGAATGATTCTTGATCCAACAAACATTTGGTATCAGCTTGTAATCAATTGTGAGAATTGAATGGTATGGATAAAGTTCTTGAAGTAACACTTTAGAAGTTAAACTACTCAATCGGAAATTTAGATGTTATCTCATGAAAATTCGGTGTAGATGATCATATAAACGTATTAATGAGCAAAATATACTTCATTCAAGGTTGATTGTTCGAGTACACAATATTAGTTGAGGACCGTCTGCTCGTGCCGACAAGAAGAGGACTATTCCCGTATCCGTATTGAGGCAAGTTATCTTGCTTGGTTATAATGATGTGTGGATTCTTATGATGATTATGCATTTGTGTATATGAACCACTTATAAACTTGTGTCTTGTGATTTGATGTTGCTCTTAATGATGTCCCGTTTTCATCGTGGGATTGTATTCCCAAGTTCGTTACTTTTGGTCCCTTGATATTGTTGATCTTGTTGTCATCTCGGTGAGTCCTTGATCCTTATTCGGATTTTGTGAAATTCTTGAATTCGTTGTCATGTTGCATCGTGACATATCCGAGTCATATCTACGTTCGATTGGATATTGTGTAGGATTTTTAGCGGGCACATATATAGTCATGCGTGAATATTTTTCCGTGAAAGGTGTGCACACGAGACGTAGTTTGTTGAGGCTAATTAGGTACATTGTCCGCGTATATCACGGATTCCGTATACGGGGTGGACATGTGCACCGACACATATTCGGATCGGGCGTCTTGTGATGTCCCTCTTGAGCCGTACTATCTTAGTCGCTCACACCCATTTTTATACGTGGATGTGTTCGACGTTTTGCGGCGAGCGTTCATACGCCCGAGGGTATGTTCGTTAGTCGGGGCGTTATTCTTGAAATCTCATATGCGTGAATTGTATACTATCTTGAGAATCATTTATCATGTATATCTGACCCTGTGTTGGGCGAAATACTTGTGTTGTATTTTAGGTCGAGGAAAAGGCAAGGCGCGGGAAGGTCAAGGTGATGACGAAGGGTTCAAGGATACTAGTTCGGGGGCCCCAAGTCTTTCGTGTCCGGTCATGATTGTACCGTGTAATGTTATTTTCCGCTTTATTTTAAGTTTAAACAAATGTATTGTTATTTGAGGTATAATTCATCTCCATATGGATTATACTTACGTTCTGGATCCTGTGTGTAATAAGGCCGTAGGCCATACTGCTGTAAGCTCCACATCGGAGTAAGTATTATGTTTTGTGGTTCGGTATCACATGTATTGTGTATTTAATCTTTACTTTAGATATCGCCCGGTGGATCCCAGCGTGGGGTTCATGGCACCGTAATGACCGCCTTATCGGGGTGTTACAAGATATGTCGGTCTACTTGCGATTAGGTATAGCAACGACCAATCAATTCTCTACGATGGGTTGAGTCCGTTATGCCTTCTTCATTTGTGTCAATGTGCAATGATATGCTTATTGGTATCCTTAGAGGCTTGACTGCTCCATGCCAAATCTTATGATCAACTCTCTTGTATACTTAGATTGATTGATAAAGATACATGTATAAACTTTTGACTTGTGAACTAAGAAAGAAATTTAGTTTACCCATCATGCTCATTTCAAACTCTCCTTGCATAAGGTTTGAGATTTTTCACACAGTTCTGGATTTGTTCAGCCATATATGATATCATTCACATACATTTGAACTAATATTTTATGATCTTCATGTTCAACCCTTAAAAGTGTCTTGTCCACATTTCATTTCCTGAATTTGTTATTGTCAAGGAATATAGATAGGGTTTCATACCAGGCTTTGGGGTCTGTTTGAGTCCATAAAGTGCTTTGAGCAATTTTTACACCTTGTCTCTTTTGACAAATCATAGGGCTCCACATATACTTCTTCTTCAAGAAATCCATTGAGGAAAGCACTTTTTACATCCATTTTTTATACTTCATGATATTTGAAGGCTACATATGTAAGAGATAGCCTTATTGCTTCATATCTTGCTATTGGTGCATCGGTTTCATCAAAATCTATTCCTTCATATTGAGCATATCCTATTGCTACTAATCTTGCTTTATTCCTAACAACAATTCCATCCTCATCACACTTTTTCTTGAAGACCCACTTGGTGCCAATGACTTGGGGTGTAAATGATGCGAGTCGAGCTCGAGTATGGCTATACTCGACTCGAACTCGATAGCCATTTCACAGACTCAAACTCGACTCGAAAACTCGCGAGTAGTGAAAATCCAAACTCGACTCGAACTCGATAGCAATTTTCAAAACTCGAACTCGGACTCGAACTCGTTTGAACCTCGAGCTCGAGCTCGAGCTCGAACTCGTTTGAAGTTCGAATAAAGCTCGAGTCAAGATCCCATTTGAAGCTCGAATCAATCTCGAACTCGAACTCGTATCGAGCTCGCTCAAACTTTGTATTTTCAGCTTTCAATAATCAATAGTGGCAGCAAAATAACCAAATAAAAAATAAAAATACATTCAAAGTACATGAATAAAGTCAAAGTTCAAAACTAAATACAAAGAAAAGTCCAGAAAATTACAAACTCACAACCCAGTGTATTATAAATTCATCGACAAAAAAGATTAAGATAAGTTAAACACGATCTCATTTAAATTCAATTTGCGGGTTCCTTGAATGGCATTGGAATGATGATTTCCTTTGGTTGTTTTCCTGTATCCTATAACAAAAACAAAAACAAAAATAAATTAGTTTACGTATACAGTGAAAACATTGAAAGCTTTATGCATGATACACTTTTCAGAAAGCAAACATAATCATAAATTTATCAATATTTGTGAGTGTATACAGTGAAAGCATTAAAAAGAACAATGGAAATTAGTCATCAAACAAAAGTAAATCCGACTTCCTTTTGCCTTTCGATGCAAACAATTTATTCAAAACAATAGGTAAGTTCTTAACTATAAAACTATCATGTACACTGAATTAAAGAAACATATATTGGAGTTCTTTGGAAATTTGTAAAAAAGCATTCTCATGTAATTTATAAAAAGAAAACATTCTAAATTTTAAAAAAATTACACGAAAATATTTTCAATTAACTCCGCTCTAAATTTACTCGTATACTTGTGGAGAAGAGGCAACATAAATCAAATATCAAGACCAGCAGTCATAAGAAATACCACCTCTTCCTATCCTTTAAAAACAATAAAAGCACCAGATTGTAAAAGAAAGAAACACTGCAAGGAAGCTTACATATGCAATTCCTACAAAGAGAAAATATACAAATTGCATAGATATTACCATTTTTTAATTTACTCGTGAGCAATGGTATCAACTTGGGGAAGATGAAGAATGATATCAACATGGGAACATAGTTTCTTTTTGACATCAAGTGAAAATTATGATTAATTATCATATGAGAATAGCTAGCAAGTACACAGAAACTAAAGCACCATAGAGAAAGATATAAAGCTGTCAAATCGGCTTAACCCAATGGACTGACATAAACCCAATGGAAATTGGTAACACAAGAGACAGTTCAGAGCCATCAACCACGGGCCGGTAGCAGTTCGTCTAAACTGTGAACCGGAACGGTCGGTTAACCGCCGGGTTGAACCGCCCGGTTCCATTAAATAAAATATCACATATATAATATATGTTGGGCAGTAGCTGCTAGCTGGACAACTCTCCAACTGCAACGGCTCAAAAAACGCACAATGAGCTTAAACAGAGGTATCAATATTTGTAAAGCACAATGAGCATTAGTAAACAATGAGCACAGAGGTGAGAAGAAAACATTGAAAGCTTTATGCATGATACACTTTTCAGAAAGAAACTTAAGAAGCTATTTAAAATTTACCTTGTATTTTCTTTTCAACCCATGGAGGGATCTACACCAATCACCCGTACACATCAACATCTCAGACGCCTTTGAGAGCAAGAGAAGCTCTATAGGGATCTATTACTCGACTCCCAGCACTAAAAGTTGCCTCAGAAGCCACAGTAGTAATAGGAACAGCCAAGATATTTATAGCCATCCGAGATAAAATTCGAAACTTGTTTGATCTTTCCTTCCACCAAGCTATGACATCAAACTTGGAATCTTGACTAAAGAAGCACCCCTCATCAAAATACATATCAATCTCAGGTTTTACACGAGTCATTGATGTCTCCCCACTAAAAACATCTAGCAAAAGTTCTGATAAACCACTAGATCCATTATCCGCTTCACGAGCATTTGATCCTAATTCACGTTCCCCAGAATCACCACTTTCATCCAAAATAGAAGAAGAATACATTTTCACATATTCATCAAAAATTTGGTACATAACTTCCTTGACTTTACTAATGCTTTCCCGAGCTAAGGGCGCAGGAAACATTTTGGGGAATGCAATCTCTCTGACCCTCATTTTCAATCTAGGGTCTAACACAATCCCTATTGACATTAACATGTTGTATTCCCCCCAATATTTGTCAAATCTCTCTTTCATATCCCTTACCATATTTCTAACAAAATCATCTTGAGACTCCGATTGTTTATCCAACATAACTTTAATCCTTTGTACCTCACCAAGAAACAAGTTAGAAGTTGGATATTCGTAACCCGATATGGAGTTAGTAGTGTCTTTAAACACTTTTAATATATCAAGCAATTTTGCAATTTTTTCCCACTCATCTTCATCAGACAAAAACATAATCTTCATCATGCAAAGCATATCGAGGAAGTACCTTTCTAAACTTGATGGCACAATCTAGCATGTCATAAGTGGAATTCCAACGTGTCTTGCATTCAAGAACTAACTTTCGATGCTTCACATTGTATTGGCTTACAAGTTCACCAAAAGCGTTTGACGCGCCTCACTTGAGTTCAAGAAAGCAACAAGATCATGGACTTTCTCAACAATGTGCTTCATTTGTTGAAGACCATGTTGAACCATAATGTTAAGAATGTGTGCGCAACATCGAACATGAAACAATATTCCATCGCAAATAAGCCTCCCATTTGATTTGAAATTATCCTTCAAAATTTTAATACAAGAATCATTTGCGAATCGTTGTCCGAAATTGTGAATACCTAACACCAAAAAAAAAAAAAAAAACTCATCTTCACAAATAATTACACTATGAGACATATCTACAAATATAGTAAACAAATCACAACTTACTTTCTCGTCAATTTTCCACTCCCTTAGGCATGTTAAGATGCAATCAGCTATATTTGCACCTTTACGTGGAGGAGGCAAATGAACAAAGTTTATCGCTCTCTTTTGAAGCTTCCAATCAAGATCCACAAAATGAGCAGTAAGCACCATGTATTCAATTTTTTGCGGCTTTGACTTCCACAAATCTGTAGTCAAACTTATTCGTTCCACTTTCTTGAACAGGTTTTTTAATTTCTTTTTCTCCAACTCATAGACTTTGAAAGAGTCTGATTTAATAGTGACTCGAGATACATGCTTCCATTCGGCAATTCCCCTTTTCATCATCAAGTTAAAGCCTTCCTCCTCAACAATACTAAAAGGATGCTCATGCATAGTGATCTAATGGGCTATCCCCTCTCGCATCTTTAACATGTCAAGTTTACCATTATGTAAAGCACTGAAAAATCCAGATTGATTTGCACCAGCACTTGAATCAGATGGCAAAAAATTAATCAATGATTGTTGTCTCACGTGTTTTGCTTTCATCATACAAGATTCCAAATGTCGATGCATATGAGTAGTGCTCTTAGATTTCAAGACAGAAAGAGATCTGGTACAATATTTACACTTAACTTTCCATTGACCTTTTATCATTTCTGGTGCAAAAAATTCATCCCACACTTTTGATCTTCTTGGTCTCTTAGAATCATGAAAAGGGTTATCATCTTCAAGGACACCAGCTTCTTTGTTTGTGGTGTTATGGAGAAATTCAGAAGGTTCTTCATTAACCTCTATAATCAAATCTCTCTCCTCATTAATCTCATCATCAACATTCACATACAAACCATCATCTCTTGAAACATCAAACTGTGTAGACGATCCTTCTGGTCCACTAGACATCTCTAGAAGTACAAACACATATATAGTAATTATTAGAAATTCTAAAATCGATGCATTGTTATAGGGAAAAAAATCTGATATAGGAGGAAGAAAACATAACACAACATATTGGAATAAATTGATATCGATTTCAACTCACTATCAAAAGCAAGATTATTTCGAACTAGTTCAATGTGAAAAACAATAAAACGTCGGCTATACAAAACACGAATTTAAACAAAAACAAATGCACTCACGCACCACCCACGAACAATAATAAAACTTACAAGCGTGTCGAGAGAACCGGTGGAAGGGACGAAAGCGTGATTTGAGAAGGACCGGCGGATCGACAACCGTAATAAGACAATTCCCCTACTAAAGGTTCAGTGGTCTCGACACGGGGTCGAGGAAGCCACGTGGGAGACGGAGAGAAGCATGCAAGAGAGGTATCCTGAATTGTTTACCCCTTAGTTTCGAGGACGAAACCCCTTTTAAGGGGGGGAGTATGTAATATCCGACGGAATTCTTACTTCTTTGTACTATTCGGATAATTTAATACTGTTGTAATCTTGTTGCATTTGTGAAATGAATATTGATGTTGGAATATAACTTAATAGACTTGAATAAAATGATCACTCGTATTATGTTTGAATTTTCAGCGTTGTAGAGATAAGTGCATATTGAACTATTAAAAACCTAAGACTAACGTACGTTAATCGTAAGTCATAGCGTACGCTATTTTGAGGCCTTTACGTACGTAACGGGGTGCCTGTTACGTACGTAACCAGTGCAATCGTATCCGATCTCAACTTTCGGCGTGTGGGGCCGGGTGGGATTCGAATATCGATTTTGGAGCCAACCTAGTTGACCCACATTACGTACGTAATGCTTCTAGCGGTAACGCACGTAATGAAGTTCGTATTTCAGTCCAGAACCTATGGATTTAGCTTACGTCGTAACACTTGTTGTGTAGCGTACGTAATCTAATCTTTGCTATAAAAAGACAACTTGTGTCTTTCATTTTGCACGACCAACCTCCGGTTTTCACCCATAGAATCATCCCCCTTCACCCCTAGAGCAAGTTTACCATCTTCCTACTTGTGTTGGAGCTTTACATTTTGATTTTGGAGCTTGTTGATTGGAACTTGGAGACATTCTTGAAGCTTATATTGTGTTCTTGTGGTTTGGTGTATAGTTCTCCGTTTCTGAAGGTATGTTCTATGATTTCACCCTATAATCTCGAATTTAATATGATAATGATTAAGTATATTTCACCTAGTGATGAATTAATCAAAATAAACATGTTGTAGTTAAGCTTTCAACAACTTAATGATGAACATGATGATTAGAGGGTTTGTAATGGTGTGTTCTTAGTGTTTTAATATGGTAATGATCATGTTTAGTTTAACCACACTCTCCTTGCTAGACTTATAACACCATTGGTATAATAATAATCCTTGTTCCATTGTAATGTAAATGACTTATTGGAATAATTACCATTAATGTTTTAAGAAACCTTGTTGATCATTAGAAGAATGAAATAATCTTCTTGAACCTAGGCTAAGTGAATTCAGAGGTGTGTTGTTTGAATCCCGGAGTCAGTTGGAAGAGTATAAGAGTGGTGCTAAACTTGAGATAATCTTCATAACCATGATATGGATTTACAACTAATTAACTCAACATAAGTAATTGTAAGTAGTGCAGATTTTACTTTTAATCATTTGAGATGTTCTTGATAAGATTAAAGGATAGGATATTATTGTTTAAAACATTATGGAATGATTCTTGATCCAACAAACATTTGGTATCAGCTTGTAATCAATTGTGAGAATTGAATGGTATGGATAAAGTTCTTGAAGTAACACTTTAGAAGTTAAACTACTCAATCGGAAATTTAGATGTTATCTCATGAAAATTCGGTGTAGATGATCATATAAACGTATTAATGAGCAAAATATACTTCATTCAAGGTTGATTGTTCGAGTACACAATATTAGTTGAGGACCGTTCGTTCGTGCCGACAAGAAGAGGACTATTCCCGTATCCGTATTGAGGCAAGTTATCTTGCTTGGTTATAATGATGTGTGGATTCTTATGATGATTATGCATTTGTGTATATGAACCACTTATAAACTTGTGTCTTGTGATTTGATGTTGCTCTTAATGATGTCCCGTTTTCATCGTGGGATTGTATTCCCAAGTTCGTTACTTTTGGTCCCTTGATATTGTTGATCTTGTTGTCATCTCGGTGAGTCCTTGATCCTTATTCGGATTTTGTGAAATTCTTGAATTCGTTGTCATGTTGCATCGTGACATATCCGAGTCATATCTACGTTCGATTGGATATTGTGTAGGATTTTTAGCGGGCACATATATAGTCATGCGTGAATATTTTTCCGTGAAAGTGTGCACACGAGGCGTAGTTTGTTGAGGCTAATTAGGTACATTGTCCCGCGTATATCACGGATTCCGTATACGGGGTGGACATGTGCACCGACACATATTCGGATCGGGCGTCGTGATGTCCCTCTTGAGCCGTACTATCTTAGTCGCTCACACCCATTTTTATACGTGGATGTGTTCGACGTTTTGCGTGACGTTCATACGCCCGAGGGGTATGTTCGTTAGTCGGGCGTTATTCTTGAAATCTCATATGCGTGAATTGTATACTATCTTGAGAATCATTTATCATGTATATCTGACCCTGTGTTGGGCGAAATACTTGTGTTGTATTTTAGGTCGAGGAAAAGGCAAGGCGCGGGAAGGTCAAGGTGATGACGAAGGGTTCGAAGGATACTAGTTCGGGGGCCCCAAGTCTTTCGTGTCCGGTCATGATTGTACCGTGTAATGTTATTTTCCGCTTTATTTTAAGTTTAAACAAATGTATTGTTATTTGAGGTATAATTCATCTCCATATGGATTATACTTACGTTCTGGATCCTGTGTGTAATAAGGCCGTAGGCCATACTGCTGTAAGCTCCACATCGGAGTAAGTATTATGTTTTGTGGTTCGGTATCACATGTATTGTGTATTTAATCTTTACTTTAGATATCGCCTGGTGGATCCCAGCGTGGGGTTCATGGCACTGTAATGACCGCCTTATCGGGGTGTTACAAGATATGTCTGGTCTACTTGCAGTTAGGTATAGCAACGACCCAATCAATTCTCTACAGTGGGTTGAGTCCGTTATGCCTTCTTCATTTGTGTCAATGTGCAATGATATGCTTATTGGTATCCTTAGAGGCTTGACTGGCTCCATGCCAAATCTTATGATCAACTCTCTTGTATACTTAGATTGATTGATAAAGATACATGTATAAACTTTTTTGACTTGTGAACTAAGAAAGAAATTTAGTTTACCCATCATGCTCATTTCAAACTCTCCTTGCATAAGGTTTGAGATTTTTCACACAGTTCTGGATTTGTTCAGCCATATATGATATCATTCACATACATTTGAACTAATATTTTATGATCTTCATGTTCAACCCTTAAAAGTGTCTTGTCCACATTTCATTTCCTGAATTTGTTATTGTCAAGGAATATAGATAGGGTTTCATACCAGGCTTTGGGGTCTGTTTGAGTCCATAAAGTGCTTTGAGCAATTTTTACACCTTGTCTCTTTTGACAAATCATAGGGGCTGCTCCACATATACTTCTTCTTCAAGAAATCCATTGAGGAAAGCACTTTTTACATCCATTTTTTATACTTCATGATATTTGAAGGCTACATATGTAAGAGATAGCCTTATTGCTTCATATCTTGCTATTGGTGCATCGGTTTCATCAAAATCTATTCCTTCATATTGAGCATATCCTATTGCTACTAATCTTGCTTTATTCCTAACAACAATTCCATCCTCATCACACTTTTTCTTGAAGACCCACTTGGTGCCAATGACTTGGGGTGTAAATGATGCGAGTCGAGCTCGAGTATGGCTATACTCGACTCGAACTCGATAGCCATTTCACAGACTCAAACTCGACTCGAAAACTCGCGAGTAGTGAAAATCCAAACTCGACTCGAACTCGATAGCAATTTTCAAAACTCGAACTCGGACTCGAACTCGTTTGAACCTCGAGCTCGAGCTCGAGCTCGAACTCGTTTGAAGTTCGAATAAAGCTCGAGTCAAGATCCCATTTGAAGCTCGAATCAATCTCGAACTCGAACTCGTATCGAGCTCGCTCAAACTTTGTATTTTCAGCTTTCAATAATCAATAGTGGCAGCAAAATAACCAAATAAAAAATAAAAATACATTCAAAGTACATGAATAAAGTCAAAGTTCAAAACCAAATACAAAGAAAAGTCCAGAAAATTACAAACTCACAACCCAGTGTATTATAAATTCATCGACAAAAAAGATTAAGATAAGTTAAACACGATCTCATTTAAATTCAATTTGCGGGTTCCTTGAATGGCATTGGAATGATGATTTCCTTTGGTTGTTTTCCTGTATCCTATAACAAAAACAAAAACAAAAATAAATTAGTTTACGTATACAGTGAAAACATTGAAAGCTTTATGCATGATACACTTTTCAAAAAGCAAACATAATCATAAATTTATCAATATTTGTGAGTGTATACAGTGAAAGCATTAAAAAGAACAATGGAAATTAGTCATCAAACAAAAGTAAATCCAGCTTCCTTTTGCCTTTCGATGCAAACAATTTATTCAAAACAATAGGTAAGTTCTTAACTATAAAACTATCATGTACACCTGAATTAAAGAAACATATATTGGAGTTACTGGAAATTTGTAAAAAAAGCATTCTCATGTAAGGTAGAAAAAGAAACCATTCTACATTTTAAAAAAAGTACACGAAAATATTTTCAATTAACCTGCTCTAAATTTACTCTGTATACTTGTGGAGAAGAGGCAACATAAATCAAATATCAAGACCAGCAGTCATAAGAAATACCACCTCTTCCTATCCTTTAAAAACAATAAAAGCACCAGATTGTAAAAGAAAGAAACACTGCAAGGAAGCTTACATATGCAATTCCTACAAAGAGAAAATATACAAATTGCATAGATATTACCATTTTTTAATTTACTCGTGAGCAATGGTATCAACTTGGGGAAGATGAAGAATGATATCAACATGGGAACATAGTTTCTTTTTGACATCAAGTGAAAATTATGATTAATTATCATATGAGAATAGCTAGCAAGTACACAGAAACTAAAGCACCATAGAGAAAGATATAAAGCTGTCAAATCGGCTTAACCCAATGGACTGACATAAACCCAATGGAAATTGGTAACACAAGAGACAGGTCAGAGCCATCAACTTCTGGACGGTAACGGTTCGTCTCAACTGTGAACCGGAACCGTCGGTTAACCGCCGGGTTGAACCGCCCGGTTCCATTAAATAAAATATCACATATATAATATATGTTGGGCAGTAGCTGCTAGCTGGACAACTCTCCAACTGCAACGGCTCAAAAAACGCACAATGAGCTTAAACAGAGGTATCAATATTTGTAAAGCACAATGAGCATTAGTAAACAATGAGCACAGAGGTGAGAAGAAAACATTGAAAGCTTTATGCATGATACACTTTTCAGAAAGAAACTTAAGAAGCTATTTAAAATTTACCTTGTATTTTCTTTTCAACCCATGGAGGGATCTACACCAATCACCCGTACACATCAACATCTGCACTGTTTCAGGAGCAAGAGAAGCTCTATAGGGATCTATTACTCGACTCCCAGCACTAAAAGTTGCCTCAGAAGCCACAGTAGTAATAGGAACAGCCAAGATATTTATAGCCATCCGAGATAAAATTCGAAACTTGTTTGATCTTTCCTTCCACCAAGCTATGACATCAAACTTGGAATCTTGACTAAAGAAGCACCCCTCATCAAAATACATATCAATCTCAGGTTTTACACGAGTCATTGATGTCTCCCCACTAAAAACATCTAGCAAAAGTTCTGATAAACCACTAGATCCATTATCCGCTTCACGAGCATTTGATCCTAATTCACGTTCCCCAGAATCACCACTTTCATCCAAAATAGAAGAAGAATACATTTTCACATATTCATCAAAAATTTGGTACATAACTTCCTTGACTTTACTAATGCTTTCCCGAGCTAAGGGCGCAGGAAACATTTTGGGGAATGCAATCTCTACAGCCCTCATTTTCAATCTAGGGTCTAACACAATCCCTATTGACATTAACATGTTGTATTCCCCCCAATATTTGTCAAATCTCTCTTTCATATCCCTTACCATATTTCTAACAAAATCATCTTGAGACTCCGATTGTTTATCCAACATAACTTTAATCCTTTGTACCTCACCAAGAAACAAGTTAGAAGTTGGATATTCAGAACCCGATATGGAGTTAGTAGTGTCTTTAAACACTTTTAATATATCAAGCAATTTTGCAATTTTTTCCCACTCATCTTCATCAGGACAAAAAACATAATCTTCATCATGCAAAGCATATCGAGGAAGTACCTTTCTAAACTTGATGGCACAATCTAGCATGTCATAAGTGGAATTCCAACGTGTCTTGCATTCAAGAACTAACTTTCGATGCTTCACATTGTATTGGCTTACAAGTTCACCAAAACGTTTCAGACGCGCCTCACTTGAGTTCAAGAAAGCAACAGTATCATGGACTTTCTCAACAATGTGCTTCATTTGTTGAAGACCATGTTGAACCATAATGTTAAGAATGTGTGCGCAACATCGAACATGAAACAATATTCCATCGCAAATAAGCCTCCCATTTGATTTGAAATTATCCTTCAAAATTTTAATACAAGAATCATTTGCAGATGCGTTGTCCACAGAAATTGTGAATACCTAACACCAAAAAAAAAAAAAAAAAAACTCATCAGTTCACAAATAATTACACTAACAGACATATCTACAAATATAGTAAACAAATCACAACTTACTTTCTCGTCAATTTTCCACTCCCTTAGGCATGTTAAGATGCAATCAGCTATATTTGCACCTTTACGTGGAGGAGGCAAATGAACAAAGTTTATCGCTCTCTTTTGAAGCTTCCAATCAAGATCCACAAAATGAGCAGTAAGCACCATGTATTCAATTTTTTGCGGCTTTGACTTCCACAAATCTGTAGTCAAACTTATTCGTTCCACTTTCTTGAACAGGTTTTTTAATTTCTTTTTCTCCAACTCATAGACTTTGAAAGAGTCTGATTTAATAGTGACTCGAGATACATGCTTCCATTCGGCAATTCCCCTTTTCATCATCAAGTTAAAGCCTTCCTCCTCAACAATACTAAAAGGATGCTCATGCATAGTGATCTAATGGGCTATCCCCTCTCGCATCTTTAACATGTCAAGTTTACCATTATGTAAAGCACTGAAAAATCCAGATTGATTTGCACCAAAGACTTGAATCGATGGCAAAAATTAATCAATGATTGTTGTCTCACGTGTTTTGCTTTCATCATACAAGATTCCAAATGTCGATGCATATGAGTAGTGCTCTTAGATTTCAAGACAGAAAGAGATCTGGTACAATATTTACACTTAACTTTCCATTGACCTTTTATCATTTAAGTGCAAAAATTCATCCCACACTTTTGATCTTCTTGGTCTCTTAGAATCATGAAAAGGGTTATCATCTTCAAGGACACCAGCTTCTTTGTTTGTGGTGTTATGGAGAAATTCAGAAGGTTCTTCATTAACCTCTATAATCAAATCTCTCTCCTCATTAATCTCATCATCAACATTCACATACAAACCATCATCTCTTGAAACATCAAACTGTGTAGACGATCCTTCTGGTCCACTAGACATCTCTAGAAGTACAAACACATATATAGTAATTATTAGAAATTCTAAAATCTGATGCATTGTTATAGGGAAAAAAAAATCTGATATAGGAGGAAGAAAACATAACACAACATATTGGAATAAATTGATATACTGATTTCAACTCACTATCAAAAGCAAGATTATTTCGAACTAGTTCAATGTGAAAAACAATAAAACGGTCGGCTATACAAAACACAGAATTTAAACAAAAACAAATGCACTCACGCACCACCCACGAACAATAATAAAACTTACAAGCAGTAATCGAGAGAACCGGTGGAAGGGACGAGCAGCGGATTTGAGAAGGGACCGGCGGCGGACTGGATAATGGACAAATGACAACCGATGGTCTTGGAGAAGAAAAAATGACACTGTGCTCTGTGAACTGTGATGGAGAATTGCAGCGAGGACTAGCAGCGAACGAGCAACGAACTTGTGGGGGGAAGAAATGAGAGAGAGACGGCGGAAGGTTGCCTATTAGGGTTTGGGGTAAAAATGAGAGAGAGCAGAGTCGGTCTCGAGTAAGTAGGTATTTTCGTTTTTATTTTAGTAGGTATATCAGATTTTTATTTTAGTAGGTATTTTCGTTTTTATTTTAGTAGGTATTTTCGTTTTTATTTTAGTTTAGTTTTTAGTTGGGCCCATATTAATAATTTGATGCTTCCTCAATTTTTTAGTTTTTAGTTGGGCCTTCAACAATATGGACAATAACCCACCTACTTGTCATATATATATATATATATATATATGTATATATATATAATTGTTAATAAAATATAAAAAAGTTCGAGTATCTCACGAGTTTTTCGAGTCGAGTATCGGCTAGCTCAACTCGACTCGTTAGTAGACCGAGCCGAGCTCGAGTCCGAGTCGAGCCTACTCGAGTCGAGTGTTGACCGAGTTTTGACCGAGTCGGTCTCGAGTAACTCTCGAGTTGTCTCGTATCATTTACACCCCTACCTACGGTAACTTCCTAGCCGTGTTCTTGGATAACGGAGTTACGTCGAATTTTCCAGGCAACTTCCAACGCGTCTGAAGTAGAGGCTTCGTATTTTCGGTGCTTGGAACAAAGGGATTTCGTGTTCGTGACGGGGTTCGTGATCATCATCCATTTTACGAAGATTTATTTCAAAGGCTTCAAGGGTATGATCCTTTATCTTTGTATTTCTTTATTTTTCGTATATACGTTACTTGATCGATCCTGTTTGGGATTCGTATTTATTTCCGCTGCGTATTTTGTTTTGTTTTCGGAATCCCAACACACGGTACAATAGGTTTGGCCGATAAGTGCAACACGAGTGTGCCGCGGCCCGGACGAGTGTGCCGTGGCAGTGACTCGGCAGTGTGCCGCGGCCCTACCGGAATGTGCCGCGGCACACGGTACAGTTTGCTCGGCCAGGAACTGGGCAATGTGTGTGCCGCGGCGCACAATCCTTGTGCCGCGGCCCACACCCCCCCTTGGGTCCCAAAATGATGAAAAATGAACCGGGAAGAGAATAAAAACAATAGGAATCGATATTTGGGCAACAATAACACGAAATGGAACTACGGAAACCCCAAACGATCCGAGGTACGCCACCACAATCAAACAAGGAACAAATTCCCTAAACTTATAGGAAATTACAAAAACGGCCCAAACATCTGAAAATCACGATACAACGTCGGATTAATAATCCGAAGCTCACAACATGCTCTAATCCACCATACGAACTCATGGAAATAGGAAAAATGATAAAATCGGACGAGTTTAACGAGAATCGAATACACAAGTGATAGAATATAACTCAAGGTGAAATTACGCAAATACATCATCGAGACTCATCCTAACGGAGAAACTCCAAGAATAAAATAGATTCAGAGTTCAAAAACAGTGCCAAGCGAGTTTTCCGAAACGAATATATATACCGAAAATAGAAATTACCAAAAGTAGAAAACACGGATACTACATTATCTCCTCCTAAAAATAAGTTTCGTCCTGAAACTTACAACACGAATAACTCGGGGTATCTCGATCTCATACTCTCTTCCGTATCCCACATGGCTTCCTCGGACCCATGCCTCGACCATTGCACTTTAACCAAAGGAATGGTTTTGTGCCCGAGTTGCTTCACCCGACGCTCTAAGATCTGAATCAGCCTCTCCTCGAAGGTAATGTCGGGCCCCAACTCGATCTCTCCAAAATCAATAATATGGCTAGGGTCCGGTACGTACTTCCTAAGCTGGGAAACATGAAATACATTATGCACGTGGCTCAAGGACGGCGGCAAACCTAACCGATATGCAAGCTCTCCAACTCCCTCTAGAATCTCGAACGGCCCAATAAATATCGGACTAAGTTTACCCTTCCGACCGAAGCGGTAAACTCCCCATGTCGGCGACACCTTAAGCAAGACGTGATCTCCCACCTCAAACTCCAACGGTCGGCGACGTGTATCGGCATAAGACTTCTGCCAGCTCTGGGCCGTCACCAATCTATCACGAATCAGGGCAATCTTCTCTCTCGTCTCAACTACCATATCGGGCTCAGTACCAATTAGCTCGGACGCATCATCCCAACACAACGGCGATCTGCACCTCCTTTCATACAACGCCTCGAATGGTCCCATTTTGATCGAGGCATGCCAACTATTGTTGTACGTGAACTCGGTCAACGGCAAGTGCGTCTCCCAATCATCCTTCCAATCTAAGGCACATGCTCTCAACATATCCTCCAACGTCTGGATCGTCCGCTCCGACTGTCCGTCAGTCTGAGGGTGGTAAGACGTACTAAGTCTCAACTCAGTCCCCAAAGCTCGATGAACCGCCTACCAAAAATGTGATACAAATCGGCCATCACGATCTAAAACAATACTCTTAGGAGTCCCATGCAATCTCACGATCTCTTCAATAAACACTCGCGCCAGCCTCTCCGGTCCCCAAGTATCCTTAATACTCAGAAAGTGAGCTGATTTGGTTAGTCGATCAACAATAACCCAAATCATGTTCATTCCAGTCCGAGTCCTAGGCATCCCGGTAATGAAATCCATAGAGATGTCTTCCCATTTCCATTCCGGAATGGGAAGTGGTCGTAGCAACCCCGCAGGTCGTTGATGCTCAATCTTAACCTGCTGACAGGTTAAACACTTCGCCACAACTCGCTAACGTCCGATTTCAAATTACTCCACCAGTAGTTACTCCTCACATCCTTGTACATTTTGCTCGTACCAGGATGTATGGAATAAGGCGTAGCATGAGCCTCACTCAAAATCTTTTGTCTCAACTCAATGTCATTCGGTACACATAATCTGCCGCGAAATCTCAGAACGCCATCATCCTGAACCACAAATCCAGGGGCTTTCCCCTTCCTCACATCCTCCCTCAATTTGGACTAAACGGATCATCATCTTGTTTCGCCTTGATATCATCGGTCAAGGGCGAAGTGATCTCAACGTACATAAGCGACCACTGAACTCTCGAACCCAAACCTCGATATTGACGAGATAATATCCCTGGATCCTACCACTGTGGTGTAAGTACCTCTAGCATCGTAATGCCATCGGTTTTCACCTTAACGCATCAGCCACTACGTTAGCCTTACCCGGATGGTAAAGTATCTCGAGGTCGTAATCTTTAATTAGCTCCAACCACCTACGCTGTCTCATATTCAACTCTTTCTGACTGAAGATATACTTCAGAATCTTGTTGTCCGTAAAAATCTTACACGACGATCCATAGAGATAATGTCTCCATATCTTTAAGGCGAAAACGACCGCGGCTAACTCCAAATCATGCGTGGGGTAATTCGCCTCATACGGTTTCAACTGGCGGGACGCATAAGCAATCACCCTGTCTCTCTGCATCAAAACACATCCGAGCCCGAGGCCCGAAGCATCACTATATACCACGAAATCCTCGTTCCCCTGAGGTAATGCTAACACGGGTGCAGTAGTTAGTCGCCTCTTCAACTCGTCAAAACTACTCTGTCTGTCTGCGGTCCACTCGAACTTCTGGGTTTTCTGGAGTAACTGAGTGAGCGGTCTAGAGATCTTAGAAAATCCCTCAACAAATCTACGGTAATAGCTTGCAAGTCCCAGAAAATTCCTCACTTCCTTCACGTTTTGGGGCGGTTCCCAAGCCATCACCGCCTCTATTTTCTGTGGATCTACCCAAACTCCTTCTGCTGAAATCAGATGCCCGAGGAACATCACTTCCTTGAGCCAAAACTCACACTTAGAGAACTTCGCATACAACTGCTCAGCTCTCAAAATGTCTAATACAATCCGGAGATGTAAGGCGTTCTCCTCCCGACTCCGTGAGTAGATCAGAATGTCATCGATAAAGACGACTACGAATTTGTCCAGATACTCAATAAAAACTTTGTTCATTAACTGCATGAACACTACTGGGGCATTGGTTATCCAGAAAGGCATAACCACAAACTCGTAATGGCCATATCTCGTCCGAAAGGAAGCTTTCGGTATATCGATGTCTCGAATCCTCAACTGGTAGTAGCCCGATCGCAAATCAATCTTCGAAAAGACTGTCGCCCCCTGAAGCTGATCAAACAAGTCGTCTATCCGGGGCAAAGGGTATTTATTTTTGATGGTCAACTTGTTTAATTCTCTATAATCGATGCATAAATGAAGCGATCCATCCTTCTTCTTAACAAAAAATACGGGCGCACCCCAAGGCGATGTGCTCGGTCAAATATACCCTTTATCTAACAATTATCCCAACTGATTCTTCAACTCTAACATCTCCGACGGTGCCATATGGTACGGCGCTCGAGAAATGGGGGCTGCATTCGGCTCAAGATCGATAGGAAACTCCACCTCTCGCTGTGGTGGTAACCCCGGCAAGTCGTCTGGGAAAACGTCGGGATACTCACTAACAACTGGAATTGACGACATGTCAACCCCACCATCCTCCGCCTGTAGGGCGTAACACCAATAGCCGACACAACCCTGGTTCAGAAGTTTCATCGCCTTTAAGGCGCTAATCACACTCCCCGATCTCCCCGGCTTACGACCGATGAGGGTATGCTCGGTGCC